>CABFOU010302885.1:0-11046 GCA_900660325.1 Opsanus beta
TATATATATATGTTAACTAATGACCATCAGTTAATGGTCATTATCTGATAAAGCATATGGCATTTAGCTGTTCACATGACCACTTGAACAATCAGATAACGCCAGTAATCAGATAATGATCAGATTTTTAGTGTGCATGTAAACGGGCCCAGTGATACAGAATGCTTTCAGACACTCAGTATTGATGGTGTGTTTTCTTGTGACTCAGTACACAGGGTTATAGAAAATCTGACCACAGAGGACTCTGCGTTTCAGCTCCTTCCACAGCAGGCTGCGCTCTCTCTGGGATCCCTTCATGAAGCCGCGGTTCTCTTGAGCACGGCGAGACAGGTAGGGAATGACCTCGTTGACTGGGCCGTACGGAACATACTTGTAGACTGGGAATCCCGCTTGACCTGTTTAAATACACAAATTGTTTTGAAGATGGTGTAAACTGAAGCCAAACTGTTTGAACTTCAGATCATGTATGTAAATCTCTTCAGAATTCAAGCATGACGGCAAGCAGATGCAGGATTATATAAAAATATCTTTGATCATCCAGATAAAATCAACTTTGTTTTCAGACTGCAATTGCTACAGTTTACCTGTTCAGAACAGATGTTAGATTTCAAAAGTCATTTTACCCTAGGATCAAATTGTGTTCAGAGATAGTTCCTAGATGAAGGGGAAATTGATCAAATTTTGGTATGGATCTGAAGCTGGATCATACTCTAATTTGAGAAACCTTTATCTGTTTATTCCCCTATACCTCCCAAGTCACTGGCCTGACTTACACCAAACTTAGTATGTGGATGAAGCTTGATCAGGAGATTGTCTTTAAACAATTAATTTTAGCAAAGGTCAAAGTCATTGGGGTAATTTTCATTTTGACATTCACCAACTCTTTAAGACTAATTTTTCTGTATTTAATACTAAACAGTTTGAATTATTAGCTATGCTATTAATGTCCTATATATACTCCTTTGAGTATGTTCAAACAGGTCTGATCAGTATGAAATCAAGTAATATGGTGAAAGAACAACTTGTCAGAGTGAACATATCAAATTTTCAGACAAATTCTTGGCTAACTGTTCGATTGAAAGTGGCTTGTGTGTAAAGATTGACGTTATTTAACATTGTTTGAATAAATATTCTCTGAAATATTATAATTCATTCAATAATAATAATAATAATGATAGAAAACAACATGTTATATCAATGTTGTAGCATCCACAGATGAATAAAACTGAACAAATACAGCCGATTGCTCAGCAAATAGAAACATTTCTGACTTTGGATACTCAAAAATTCAATTAATTACCATAAATATATAGTTTTGAGATTATTATGAACACAGAAAAATAAAAATACATCAAAGTTGAATTTTGAGCACTAGTGGACCATACTTTTACACCTGATTGTGGACAAGCTCGATGCTCTCAAACTGAAACCACACTCTTGAATAAAGAGATGGAATAACCTAACCTTCATACTACTCCGCACTCCACTTGTTTGCACTTTGTGGGACAGCAATGAGGATGACAGCCAGGCTAAGGTAAGGCTAACTATAATATTTCAAAACTGTATCGGTGTTTTACCGCATTTAATGACATTTCCTGAGGTAAACATGGACATGTTTAGCTCTGAACAGCCTACTGACACAGACACTAAACAGATGTTGTGTCTGTTCAGTGGTGACATGAAATAATTTACTACTGAGTTTTTTGTGCCTCGTACAATAACATTAATTAGCCCATCAGCGCCCGCATTCTAATGCAGTGTTTGCATTATACTTGCATAATAGGCTGATTCAATTAATTTTGCTTCTTGCTGCATGAAGAGTACCACCACATTTCAAAAATAAATGTAACTTATAGAAAGGTGTGACGTATGTTTTTTCTCCCTCTTCATGATGCATTTTTGGACAGACGCGACTAATACTCCGGTTTGACATATAGTCCAGAATATCCGGGAACTATGCCCTACATATAAACATTGCACCCAAATTTGTCCTTGGCCTGTGAGCTTGACTCTTAACCAAATTTTCTCAAAGTTAAAATCAATGCTAAATCATTCTACCAGGTTTGATTCAAATTAGATCAAACTGTGAGCTATTGTGTTCACAATACAGACAGACAGGGCTGAAAACAATACTCCCACATGCCCTAAAAGAATCAATGCCAGACTATAATTTCATTTTAGATACTAGAAATTTAGTGATTTGTAAAAGTCAAACTAGATTTTAAGGTTCTTTGAATTAAAAACCCTTTAAATTCATACGATATTAATCAGTCCTTCATCTGCAGTGAATCATTGTACCAATTTCCACCACAACTGATGCTTAAATCAATATCGCAATTATTTAATACAGGGGGGAAAAAAATGGCGTGGACAAAAATCAAAGCTTGGTGAGTATCATGTCAGGATTCAGAGTGCTCTTACAGGCATGAAACATTTTATCAGATAATCCCATAGAGCATAATAATAAACCATAACCAGAGTTGCAATGTTTTCTGTTGAAATACAGTATATTTCCACCATGTTATGCAGTTCCAACTCAAAATATAATGATATCACTCGGTAAAACCAAGCCTATTCGCCAAGCTTCATTAAAATTGGTTCATTTATAAAACCATAAATCAGATTCATGTATTAAAAGAACAAAATTCATTAGTCTTTTTTCAATATTTTTTTTTTTTTTAACCTTAGATATTATATTTGGGACACAGACCTAAAATTTGGGATTTTTACATAAGAGTGGGACCCTGTGGGGGATTTGATACGTATTTTAACAGACAGCTCACAACATGAGTGGTTGGAACTGTTTGTTTTAAACTGAACTGATCTCTGTAGCTTGAACAGTCTCTGACGTCAGTGGCAGTCCGTGCGAGTGAAGCTGACGTGTGCATGATTCTTAACACATGGTATACCCGGTGTAATTCCACAACAAGTTTACTTTTCGTAACTGAGTACAGAGTGACATACCTAATGGAAAACTAATCTGGTCACACATGCCCAGCAGCTGTCCAAAGTAAACTTTGTTTTCCGTGGGTGAAAGGCCCATCTCATTCATCCTAAAAAAATAAAGAGGAAAAGTGATAAGATATCTGTATAGTGAGAGCTGGACCGGAGCTTTGTGTATGTGAATTTCACACAGCCATAGACAAGTCGATAAAGAATATATCATACTATGATTTGAGAAACATTTGCCCATTTGTCCCCCTACTCCACCCAGGTGCTTTGGTAGATTTCCACCAAACTTGGTATGTGACTGAAGGACGACCCCAAAATTGCCCTTAAAGGGTTTCTGGTGGTAAAGTTCAGGGTCACTGGGGTAAAAGGCAAAAAATTTAAATTTTTCACTCTAATGTCGACAACATTTGGCACACACATGGAGACGGGTTCTGCAATTGTGCAGGCTAGATCAAATTTGCCAATGGACAATCAATAGAGTAAAAGGTCAAAATTTTGATTTCCTCCCCCCCACACACACACACACTTTGATATCCTTGAAACTTGACACATATATGGAGGTAGATTCTGTAAATGGACAGGTGAGGTCAGATTTGCCAAAGTTTAATCATTGGCGTTAACGGTCAAAATGTAGGTTTTCCACTCTTAATTGCACCAAACCTGGCACACCTTTGAAGATGGGTTGGGGAACTGCCCACCAAGGTCAAATTTGCCAAAAGTCTTTGCCGCCAAGGTCATGTCGGCCTACTTCTCCCAGGGCCTTTGCTGATTTCTACCAAACGTGGGATGTCAATGAAGGCTGACCACTGAAAATAATTAGTTTTGGCAAATGTCAAGGAATTTGATTTTTAACTCGATTTGAACCACATGTGCCACACACCTGGGTGGATTACAGAACTGCCCAGGCAAGTTCAGCTAGAGGTCAATCATTTGGGTGAATGTGAAGGTCAATGGGGTCAAATGTCAGATTGCCGTAGCCCTCACTGTCTTCATGGACATGGGTACTATTAACCTCATTTTAATTAACACATCACACTGGGCATTAATTGAAGTACTCACTTTTCTAGTGTAAATTTTATTGTGTCCTCATTGTGGGATGCAACCATGACATTAGCCTTTCTGCAGTGTTCAATCTCCTCCAGCACATACTCCAAACATCTACACAAAAACAAATGGGACAGGTTTTTTGTAGAACTTTCTAATGGGAAAATACAAAGAGTTTTATTAACAGTTCAAGACATACTTATGATACATCCTGTTGGTGGCCTCATAGTCTGGATTTATTGGGTCTTCGTAGCCAATCTCTTTGGCCCTGGCTCTTTCTTGGTACATGTAGGCACCACGAACTAGTTTGGCACCAAAGTACCAGCCTTCCCGTCGCGACAACTCAACATCCGCAGTTACATTGTCATAAGCTTCCTATGAATATTACAACACAGACAGAATAACACTCCATAGTTACACGGGTAAATCAGCATTCCCCCCCAAAAAAGGTAAACTTGGTAAATGTTACAGTACACACTGTCATAATTAACCACAGTGAAGATGTCCACTCTCACCTTCAGGTAACACTGGTAAGTGTTGAAAATGATGGGCTTTTCCCTGTTGAATTTCCTCTGCATTTCCATCGTCAGTCTACTGATAGCTGGCTGGAAGTACGTCTGCTCAGCATCTATCATGAGCCGCACTCCTTTCTCCAAGGCATGCTGAAGCACAGACAATTTAGTTTTTCTTTGTGCAATAATTAAATTAGATCAACACCCATTTACACTGGTTCTTTAATATTACTGTAGGTATTTATTTTTTACCTTTGCCAGAATGTCCATCCTCTGCAGCATTCTCTTCATCTGTTTTTCCTCCTCAGCTGTAAACTTTTTCAGCAAAGGCTCCAGGTGGCCCGTCTGCACAGCAACACATAAAACAGTAAAGCCTTTTGCATTTCCTTTCAAAAAACTCTTTATGATCAGAGTAGAGCAGGTGTCCTGCCAATATGTAGACTTGGGTTTGAATCCCAAAAGTGTTACCCAGCTGTAAATGTGTATCAGCCTTGAGAATGGTAGTAACCTGTGTCAGACTAGTGTCCGCTCCAGTGAGAGTCATAGACACTCCTCTGCTTCATGCTATAGAATCTAGAGATGAGCACCAATATGCCAGAAGGCCGATACAGGACTTCATTATTATAATCAGGATTAATTAATTGGGGGAAAAAAAACAACAAAAGAAAACATATATGCATATGACATGTAAGGAAAGATAACCACACAATGAATATTTTTGCAATTCTATACTGTGGCCATTTTCAAACCAAAACAAAATAAACTTTCAAAATAGTCTTTATGGCATTAGCAAGACAAGTTTACAAAGTCAGTCTTGGTCAAAACTACAACACAAGTCCCAAGTGACGGTATGCTTTTCAACTCAAGAACAGAATGTTCACGTATGAGCGATAATTTAATATTCTGCCAACAAAGTAGAAATTTTATTTCTTAAAATAAAAATGCAAATTTGTAAATACTGAAAGTCATAAACTAGGTATCTTTAATATTGCATTTATTCACATTTTACCACGTTTTTCTTTTTTAATTGCATCACTCTTTTGTAAGTTATGACTTAAAATTGTTTATTCAATTTAATATTGCCTTTTGATTTTATTTCTCTAAAATCTAAAGTGCATGATAGATTTCATGAATTACGATGAGACACTTAAATTACATACTGGGGTCTTATTGATTTATTGAGACAGTCCACAGTACCACCACAGCCCAGAAATCAATTTCACAGAATCCTCAGCCACTTTCAGACTGAATATTTTCATGACTCACCTCAAGGTTTGGCACCATAAGCAGATTGGAGATTTTTGTTGTGTCATTTATTAAGCTGTTCCAGTCCAGCAGATCTATTGTCCTGGAAAATATAATAATAAATATACCAGTTCCTGGCACAGTCCTGTTGAGGGTTAACTGATAAACTTGTTCACTAACATATAATTGAGACTGGATCATTTCCAGATGAGATGAGTCAGTACTAGATGTGCAGATGGTTCTGTTCAGCACTTCCCATTGTGGTAGCACCATTTGTGCAGTCATAAAAATTTATTCTTGGCATACCAGCTACATACTTACCCTGACAAGCCCAGCTTCTCTCCGGTAAACCAGTTATCAATGTCATCCTTGGCTGCCACACCCATTTCAGTCAGACTCTCCTGTATTTATGAAAAATACAACATATCTATAGAAAGTGCAGAAACTCCAGAGGGAAAAAAATCT
Organism: Opsanus beta; assembly: GCA_900660325.1. Taxonomy (NCBI): domain Eukaryota; kingdom Metazoa; phylum Chordata; class Actinopteri; order Batrachoidiformes; family Batrachoididae; genus Opsanus; species Opsanus beta. The sequence goes on from CABFOU010302885.1 coordinate 6,219, forward strand.
GACACAAAGAACCTCTTGGTGCACTTTTGTCTGCCTGATCCTACATGTGACTTTGCTTCAGACTCCACACACCTTCAGTTGTTCCAGTTCCAGTTTTTGTTCCAAAACCATCATTTCAGCTATTCCCTGTTGTGCCGCGAGGAAGTTAAAGAAGCGCCTCCATTTCACCAGGACTTCAGAAAATTGGAGCTGTTCAGACACAGCAAAGCATCAACTATCAAGTTACAGCACAATTCTTCAACGGCAGTCACACAAGTGTTAAATCTGCACAAGATCACACTTCTTCCTCATTACAAGAACATTTGTTTTCATTTTTGTGTGAGGAACCTAAGCCATGACACAAAACTGATTAAGACTGATTTTTGCTAATTCAACTGGTATAAACTAGCCCATTACCCACCCCGCGACGGGTTTGAGTCAGAGACTGAAATGAAAACATCTTCACCAACAAAGCTATCACCTCCCACCTATCCCAAATTCCAGAGAACTGTTCAGGGCATGACTAAAACTGCCTCAAGAAGAGACAGCTGCTACTACTACCACTACTGCTACTTATAAAATGAAGAGGTAAAAAGTTCAAAGGAAAAAGAGAACAGAAAAGTATGACACCATCCTTTTAGCACACTTGCCAATGATGATGCGGCACAGAAGTGTCTCTTCCCTTAACTACTACTACTACTACTACAGTGCTCAATACCCTATGCCACTCCCTGTATGTCAAAGTATATGTGTGCCGTTTGGACAGGAGAAGGACATACAAACCCACACAGTTGTCTCTTAGTATACAGAGGAAGAGATGGTGCTCACAGATAAAATATAATACTGGTTGCTCTTATTTTAAACGCTACTTCCTTGCAACGACTAATAATGATTGGAAAAGATATTACTTTTAACTAGTGACAGTAATAGAAGCAACTGGAGCCTGCTGACCCAACACCCCCTGCACCAACTCTGATAGAACAGCTGTACAACCGTTACGTGGCGGGCGGTTACTCAACAGCCCATCCCTGCAAGACATTTTATGACAAACGGATTTTCTTTTTTTTTTTGGAACAAGCAGCAGTGACGGGAGCTGTGTGACAATGCTCGGAGCAGACAGATAGTCAGTGAAATGGGACGCGCAGTGGGGAAAGTGTACATTTCTCAACACCCCTCCACATAAAGCTCCACCCCATGAGGTAATGCAGTGGCGTGAAGAGTCGTAAAACACACCCGGAATCCAATCTGAGCGTTCAGATGAAGATGGATTTGCAAAGACGCAATTTGAAGTGCATTTCAAAGTACCTATGAATGAGGCTTGAACAACGGTGTTGCAAAACAGATTTCATGCATATTTTGCTGTCCAGACTTGCAGCATGGAATCAGATATGCACATGCAATGGACTGTTACTGTCAGTCTGAACAAGACCACTCAAATCCCAAAACCAGCTTAGACGGTGCTACGCTTGTGATTTCAATTTCATATGATGCATCAAATAAACACACAAAAAAAAAATCCAATTATCTCCCTTTGTAGATGTTGGATTAAATTTATTTTCTATCATGCAAATTTTCACATGGTGTGCTGCCACTGTGTGAGGTTTCATTGAAATCCAGAAACCCTGTGGTCATGACAGCTGGTAGTACTGCCACTAAAAACTAATTAAACATTTACTTTAAATCTCTAAAATCAAAGCCTGAAAGTTAAACTTACAAGGAACTGTGGGCGACCCAGAGCAGTCAGCTTGATGGCAGAAAATCCATCTGCAGAGGCGCCTCCTGAAATTTCACATGAACCATAAAAATGTGATATAATTCCTCTCCACCCTTTTTCATTTACATTAATTCATCCCAGCCATTTTTATTAAAAACTGACCAATCTGTATACCTGCTCTAAACACTGTACAGCATTACATCAATCTAGTCCAAGCAGTAGACAATACTAGCGTTATTTTCCAAAAGTTTTTTTTTTTTGTTTTTTTTTCATATAACAATGAGCAACATATCACAATCTTCACTCACCTGAGGCGTTAATACAGTTCATGAACGTTTCCATTTGATTGTCACATTTGGCCTCATCTGCATAGAAGTAGGTGCGGGCACTGATCACCCCCCCACGCCTGTCCCCAAACTGACGATGGGCCTTGTACTTCCTCTCTCGATGATCAGCTTCTGGGAGTCAAACAAGGTTAAATTAGCTGCTTGTTGTGTGAAAATAACACATGCCACAAACAAAGCTCCATTCACTGATTACTGGCTGTTAGGGGGCATGATGGAAGACACCATATAAGGTGTTTATGTAACGTGACACCTGTGATGACTGATGAATTATTATTGCGCGAATTATATAACCTCATCCTCACAACATCCAAACATCCAGAAATAACCCAGTACTATGCAGGCAACACCGCATGCTAGGATGACTGAACATACAGTACTCTGGCAGATGCATATCAGACTCATGTTGCATGAAGGCATTAGTCTATAGTCCTGCCTTGTAAGCTTTGCTAGAGCAGTTCTTCACAGGTTGGACGAAGTATGTGGTTAGTGATAACAAAGGAGACCAAAATAATAAATCAAATACATGAAAATGATTTTAAAAACACTGAAGAGTTTGCACCTGGACTTTCCTTCTCTGCTTCAGAGACACATGAACTGAAAGAGAGCAAGAAAGAGAGAGGGCAGTTAGTATCAAAAGAACAGCAAAAAATAATGTCACTGCAAATCAGTCAGTCACTGAGTCAGTAGGTCTGCAAAATTAAACTAAAAACTACTGCATATTCAACTCTAAAAGTTTGGATTCTGATATACACACTTCCTATTTTGGGCCATGTTAGCATCTTTTAGAACACACAACTGACAGTAAGATAAGACAAACACAATTCTCTTATGTTGCTTGTGAAGCCTTGTTCAGGTTCAGGTTACTTTGTTTGTACCAAGGGGTAGACTTGGTTGCAGAGAAAGATGTATAGCTACTACTATAAGCATCAGGCTGGTCTTCATCATGCGTCAAGGTTCTTGAAATGGAGCAATATCTTCACCTGGTGGACATTTACCATGAATGCAGGTACAATAGAATTAATGATGGTACAACAGAATTTCACCAATAGCTCTAATAATTTGTAAAACACAGATAATACAGATAACATAGAAAGTGCCAATACTTGTAAGTGCAAAAAGTGCAGTTTCCAATTCTCAGATTCTCAAATTGCATAAGACAAAATTATATGTAAAAGTTGCAGAATCTAGAAGGATTAAAGTCTTCAAACAGTAATAAAAACTACTACCAGTGGCAAAAGAGAGAAGCATGTTACCACTTGTTCCATTCAATAATGGCTACTGGGACAAAGCTACTACTATAGAGCTTTGTCCTGCACTTTGGAACTAGAAGTCTTCACCCTGATGGGAAAGGCTGGAACTCATTATGCAGAGGCTGGGACTTATCTTGCAAGATTGATCGAGTGATTTGCTCAAACTGCGAGGAACACAAGGTGTCTAAACTAAGCTGTGGCTGACCAATTGGGTTACTAGACCACTTCATAATCTGGTTCAGAGTCCCCTCCCCCCTCCCAGGAAAGGTTTCCATACCATGCCACCAAAGCAAAAGATAAAATCAATTCAATAAAAGCACTTTAAAATGAGGTCAGCATGGTTTTATCAATATGGAAACGGGCCAATTTTCATATAAAAAACAAAAAAACTAACAAACGTTGGCACCCCTTTTTCCACACAGCGTCACAGTTCATTTTCAATTTAAGTTGTGAATCGATAACTGTACCAAGGTATTTATATGACTGTACACAGTCACCTGGCTGTTGCTAACTGCATTGCCTTGGTGGCCACTAGAGGCCACCAGGCCAAAAATTCAATAAACCTAAATGGAGATTACTCTGGCACTGGCAAAGCCTTTTGTTTTTCAACAAGGTCAATTTTTTCCCCCCCCCCACAACACTTCAGTTTCTGACAAAATATTCCACCATAGCCCATTGAAATTTGTCTTGTGTGTGTGTGCGCGTGTGTCTGTCCTCCTTTTTTGGATATGTCCTTCAATTACGTAGCCAAGTCATGAATTAGTCAGACCAGTACACAGGTCATGACATCTGTTTATGTCACTTGCACAGAGTGAAATTAGTTTTTACAAGAACATTATTCTCACTATTTAAAATAACCAGGATTTCCTCCAGTGACTTCCAAAGATTATTGTGAAACATGCTGCAGCACATGGTGTGTCCTTGGTGTTCAGGAAAGGCCAAGCCTTTTTACTGTACGAGTCAAATTCACGTGCCACGCTGACGTCATTCAATTCATTTAAACAGAAACTAATGGAAACACACTGTGCACAGTGTTGAAATCTGGACATTGTTGATAAAAAAAACAAACAAACATGCGTTTAGCCTTCTTTCAGAATGTGCACGATGATCCTATGCTAAAGCTTATTTTCTTTTCAGAACATTAATGTTTCCCTCTGGGCTCAGCATGAAGCAAGGTTTGGTGTGGTACACACCCCCTGTCTTCACTGGCCGGAAAAAAAAAAACTCAGCCAATCGGACGAGGGGGGCCTGTACTAGCCAGCCAATAGGGGAGACATACTGTTTTGATACTGGACAGAGCACATTCATATTTTATTACAGCCTCTTGAAGTGCAGGACACACAAAAATAACAATCGGGGTTTGATTAAGATATGGTACAGTCTGTAACCAGATATGAGATAAAACAAAATAAACTGAATTTTAAAAGAAGAATTTATTTATTTATATATATATATATATATATATATATATATATATATATATATATATATATATATATATATATATATATATATATATATATATATATATATATTAT
>CABFOU010302893.1:0-11442 GCA_900660325.1 Opsanus beta
GCCAATGTCCCGCTCGCTAAAGGACGCCACCATCGCAGGAAGCCAATGTCCCGCTCGCTAAAGGATGCCACCATCGCAGGAAGCCAACGTCCCACTCGCTAAAGGACGCCACCATCGCAGGAAGCCAATGTCCCGCTCGCTAAAGGACGCCACCATCGCAGTCCGTTTTTCTCTTCTGAATCACGTGTTTGCACATGATTCAGATGAAACTGAACACACTTTTACAAATGAAACTGTTCAAACCAAACCACATTTCATTAAAATTCACTTGAACCTGATCTATGATTACGTTTATTCACTTAATGTTCTTCTCTGCTGCTGTTTGATTACAAGTTGGAAAAAATGATTTAAAGTAAAACTTTTTCATTTTAGTTCATCCTTATGTAAACTAACGTGTTTTTGGACTTAATAACTTTTCCCCTCGTCTTCACCTCGTCTCCTCGGTGGCCCGGACGATGAAACGACTGGTCCACAAACAAGCGTGCTGAGGTGTGTGTCTGTTTGTGTGCCACACCGGCGTTAAGGACACACAGTGACCCTGGAGACATTCAGCATGCAGGAACATGATGACATCACGAATACAGTCATTGAAGTTAAAACAGAAGGAATGTAAATGGTTACAGGTTTCCAGAGCAGGTGGATCTGTGGGTCAGACTACCAATACACAGACCGCAGGTTCGATTCCAGGTTTATGCTTCAGATAGAACATGAACATGGTAGGAGAAGTAACCTGTGATGGACTGGCGTTCTGTCCTGGGCAGTCATGGACTCATCTGCTTTAATGCTACAGGATCCGGGGATCTGCACCAACAGGCCTCAGGGCCTGGACAGAACTTACTCCAAAGTCATTCTTGAGTTCTTCAATTTGTTCAACAATTCCAAGGCTTTTTAAAAACCTAAACATGTAGCCTGTAAAATGCAGAGTGAACAGATACATAAAAGATCGAGTTCAACCGTCTAGTCTACGAACACTAACTTGAAAACAATAAACGTCATTGTGTTCATCTCCAAATTTAAGGCTCCATCATGAGGACAGATTGATTTTAATCTGCTGAACTTTGAGGAATTATCTTTCATTTCCCTGTGTGATATCTGATTGTCCTTCCTGCCGCCTGCTGAATGCGTATGTTGTGATTGTTTCACATTGGTTATGTTCACAGTTCTACCTTGTCACAACCCCATTGGAAGGATTTTTCATTGCTTTAGGCACAAAAGAAAAGTGAAGTGAAGGAGGTGGTGGATCAGTGTGCGCAGTCAGAGAACAAGCGTTTCTGACTCAGAGACACAAATTGTTTACATTCCAAAATATAAATAACGAGGCCACAGGTCCAGGTCCTCACAACCCCACAGAAAGGACTTCATACAAATGTATCTTTATCAGACACTTCTTCCTTCTCTGTCTGTCTGTGTGCATGGATTTGAAGTTATACGCAGCTTTAAAAGAGTTTTTTTGCAAAGTGAGGGTCTGGGTTCCCCCTGGACAGGCTGTCGTCTGTCGACACACAGACTCACTCACACCTACACTCAGTTTACAGTCACCACTTCACCGAAATCCTGCATCTGTGGAAGCTGGAGGAAGGCGGAGCACCTGGAGGGAGCCAACACAGGGAAAACATGCAAACTCCACACAGGAAGGACCCGGCAGGAAGAGAACCTGGAACCTTTTTCCTGACATATCAGTGCAGGGATTTAATTAAATACATTTTTTTTTTATTGTAACATTACTTCCTGGCACAGCGACGTCTTTAAGAAGATACAGCAGAACCCTGGTTGTTAATATGATCTCAGACGGTGATTCGGGAGCGCTAAACACCACACGGCTCTGAGGAGAAAGTTACTGACGCTCCATTAATGGCCGCTGATGTTTCCCGACTTCCAGCCTTCATTCCCAGACGCTCAGGAATCGCATTAAGGCAGCCGAGAGCCGCTTTATTACTTTTAGCTTTTCAATTAGGTGGGATAATTTGTGTCCACCTCCTTTAGATTAGATTTTAAATGAGAAACATGTTGTGCCATTAATTATCACAATTCTTATTTTGTGGACAAAGCTCTTTAACGGCCAGATGAAAAGGAGAGAAAAAAATGTAAATGTGATGATCGGCACAGGGGGCTGCTGGGTAATCCATGGGACGATTAGAAAGGAGGTCTGTGATAATGGTCGCCGTGGCGACTGCTGCGAGCTGCGTGGTGATTGTGGTTGAAGATCTGTAGATGTTGGTCCTTTTAAACGCACTTTAAGCATTGGAGCCAATGTGCACAAAACAGACCTTCCTGCAGTTCTGGTCACAACCAGTTTCTCAGTACAAAACCCACAGCCAGCGAGCTCGATGTCAGTACGTGCAGGACCTCAGTCAGTGAGAGTGAGTGAGATACTTCAGTTGTTCTGGCCTGATGAACCAACACATGTCGTCTTTAACACGTCTTCAGCTTTCAGGTTCTGGGACAGGATGACCCGGTCAGCTTAATGGACTGAAGACTGACAAAAGCAACCGTCAGGTGGAAGCTGCTGTAACAATTCATGTGGTTTGAATGTCAGGTCAGAGGTCACATCAAGCTCCTTGTCTGTTAAAGAGATGACCTGAGGGCAGGACCATCTTCAGTCCAGACCACGACTAAAGGCGTGTTCATCACAGTGGGGAAGTGTGTTGCAGAGGAACGCTGCTTGATCTTCTTGAATGCAGAATCTGGCAGGTCAGAAAAAAGAACTTGCAGGAACTCACTACATGAGTAGGTCAGGACCGGCTGGAGCTCCTCCCACTTGTCCAGTGGAGGTGTGCTGCAGTACTTGTCGTATCCGGTGGAGCTCTGGGTGCTTACTGTGATAATGCCGCCGCCGGCTGTGTTGAAATTAGGCGTCTTTGCTCTCTGGGGACAGCGTGCGTGAAGCTGCTCGCTGTGCAGCAGAAGTTTGTCAAAGAAGCAGAAGACTTTTTGCTTTGAGGCGTTTTCCTCCTGGGAGGACGTGACTCGTCTTTGGATTGACGGACGTGACGATCTGACCGAAAAACAGATTTAGCTGAAACCACGTGGCGTCGGAGTCCATGCACAAAGAAACGTATTAACATGAGCGCTTCAGAAACACAAAGGTCGACTCGACTTCACTCATTTTCATACAAGTTTAATTTGTTTTTTGGGGTTAGATCAGTGTGTCTGTCTCAGACGGTTTGGGTTTGAATCCCTTTCAATCCTCAGTTAAAGTCCACGGATTCCAAATGCAGCTGAGTGTCAATGCGTCATTGAACAAGGCACCAAAGTGCTGCACCGCGAGGCACACTGCCCTCACACACAAATGTGGGGAAGAAGAGGTTGCATTGCATCATGGGACACTCCCAACATTTTTCACTTGGTCCTTCAATCAACAAATAGAAAGTTTAAAAAGTTTATCATTTCCTGGCTTTTTTTTTTTGTGTAATGTGTTTTATTGTGCACATTTCAGTGATTATTTTAGAAGGTTTCTGCTGCAGGTTGGGCCTGATCACTAATACCCATCAGACTGATTAGTTTTTGGGTGAACACACCAACGTGTTCGTCTTTGGTTGAGGTAATAAAGTCCAAATGGTCGGCCACACTCTGCTTTTCCAGCAAATGAATCTCACGGAATCCTGTCAACAGCTCAGCCAATTTAATCCGTGTTTGGTTGCGTTTGTTCTTCAGATGCGTGTAATTAGCGACAGTAATTGAGTCTGCGAGGACGTGGAAAGCGGCTCGGATCGGACTGGGAGCAGAGTGCGTTTGTTGTTCTCGTTTGGCACAATGACAGTGACGCAAACCTGCAAAGACAACAAGTGTGACGCCGATTTAAATGTTTGCAGAAATTAAATGAAATGTGACGCACTGAGGGGAGAGGGGAGCGAACCCCACAGCGGCCAGGATTAGAACCAGCAGCTGCATTTCAAACAGCAGACGCTCGTCTTCTGCAAAGAGCTCGGCTGGAACTGCAGCAATAACAAAACCTCACTAACAGCTCCACAAACATCAGGACGTTTGCTGCTTTGATTCTGTCCACCTGCTGGCACATCTGAGCAGGTTGGGTTCTGGAACCAGGTTCAACAGTGCCGACAAAACCTGCTAAAGCAGAAAATGATGAAAGCAGCATGCAGCCCTCTGATGTGAGGGTGCACGACAGCGTGGGGGAGAAGATAAAGACCTTTGTGCTCGGTGCACCTCCACTGTGCAAATCTGGACTCGTCACTGTTTACAGCAACATTTACAATACATTTGTGCTACAGTAGGACTTGGATCAATTCCCAGCCTGCACACAGAGGGTGGGGGTGCAGCCGGGGCTGCTGGGAGCACGAGGCCATGGGTCGAAGCTTTGGCTGGTTCAGGTGTCCTCTGCAATAATCCAGCTGTGCAAATGAGCCACATAGAACCCGGCCAGCCGCCAGACTGAAGCTCCGACTGCAGACTGGATTTTTGGTGTTGTCACGGCCCATTTCTCTGATCATGTGACCACAGGAAGCTGAGCTGTAAACAGATGTCTGTGTTTGGACACAGCAGGCCTGCGGAGCGCACGCCTCACACAAACCCCGCAGTCATCAGGGAACTTCAACAGCAGCCGCCAGGACAACAAAGCGGCGTCGAAAAAAATGATTTTCAGAGTTCAGCAATTTATGACCACGCAGAAAAACATTCTGAGGAAAAACTGTCAAGAGAAAAAGAAGGAAAAGACTGCAACAGAATACCAAATCATAATATTATCTAAATAAAGGTAAGATTCCAAAAAGGCAAACTTCAGATTGTACAATTTACAAATTATTGAAATAAAAAAAGGTGAAGAAGAAAAGGTGAATGATTGGAGTGTTTTTACTGAGGAGAATCTTTATTTCATCATTGATTTTTTTTTATCTATTCATGAGCTTCCAGAGTTAATTTTCTATATTTTCACACTCACCCCTCTGGTGTACTTCATCCACTGGAAAACCGTTGAGAATCTGCTTTGTGATCCTTGAGGACCGACACGTCTTCTGGCCCATCATATTTAGACCGGATCCCACGGGGGCTGATATTTTTGCCATGTGCTTCCTTCCTGTAAGGTATTAATCCTCATTAGGCTGCAGAGACGCTCTCATTGACTGCTCCGAGGTCTTTGAACCTCAGGGAAACCTTCTGTTTGCAGCACTGTGAGGAGCGGCCCAGTTCTGTCCAGGGAACAGCCGCCCAGCTGAGGATTTTGGGAAAACAGGGTCTGCTTGGTTCTCTGGCTGAATGCACAACATTGTGAGAAAAATTCAGCACATATATGTAGCTATGTAGACAGACACGAACCAACTGACACAGGAGGGGCGTAGGTCACGTGTTTGCTCATGTGTGTCTGTTTGTAGAAGCTGAAACCTGAAAAAAATTTCATTTATTCAGACATTGTGGAGAGATGTCTCTGAGTCCAAGTGGAGATGAGGACATTTTGCTGTGATCTCTATTTGCCTCCAATATTTCACTTGGGGTGAAACATAGTGGTTTGACGTTATTCCCTCAGTAGAGGCGTGTCGACTGACTTCATCCACCAGACCATCTACTTGGCCTCGACCAGCTACTAGGGTCCTCAATCCTGAGGTGGAACATGCCCTGAAAAGTGCACAAGATGGTGAGAATGTTGCAGCTGACATTTCCTCACAGTGCAAGTACTAAAATTAGCCTAGCGTTAGCCTGGAACCCTCCAGAGAGATCTAGTTCATCCCGTCATCACTTTAAGTGACCAGTTAGTGTCCTGATCTCACAATCATACAGCAAGATTGGATGTACCGGGACTGTAAAGACGTGGACCTTTGTTCTACTGCAAAGGCATTGGCATTGTCAGAATACATCTGCTCGAGGGAGGCAGCAGAGGGTTATCCAAAAAGAAGTCAGAGTTCAGCAACAAGAGGTTATCACACCACATAATTTGTCAAAAATGACAAAAAAACAAACAAAAACGTGATGTCCTTGAGCATATTAGGCCACCAGAACCTCTGTTGAACCAAAAATGCAGTCTTTTTGATACCTGGATGGCAGGAGAAACGACTGTCGTGCCCCCACTTCACAACCTTCCCCCTAAGGGGGTCCGGAACGTACAGCTTACCCCTGGGGCACTCGGGGGGAATACACGTGTTTTTGGTGGCGGATTTGACCCTGGACTCAATATCCCACGTGATGGCTGACATGAAGCAAGAAGCAGGGATGATAGTGTCGGGCCCAGTGGGCTCCTAAGAGGGGTCCCCCTGCCGTGAAAGGGCGTCAGGCTTACTGTTCTTGGAACCCGGCCGATATGACAAAACAAAATTGAACCTACTGAAAAAGATCGCCCACCTGGCCTGTCGGGCATTAAAGGTTTAGCAGAACGAAGACACTCAAGGTGGCAAGATACTCAAGGTGAGGACTATCCACACCTGAAATGATATTAGTGCCCCCTCGAGCCAGTGGCGCCACTCCTCCAAGGCCACCTTAACCGCCAACACTTCTCGGTCACCTATGTTGTAATTTCGCTCGGCAGCGGTCAGTTTATTAGAAAAGAAAGCACAGGGATACAACTTATTATCAGCGGGGTTCATTTGAGATAAAACTGCTCAGACACCGATGTCGGACGCATCAACTTCTACCACGAACTGTTGAGCAGGGTCAGGGAAGAGTAGCACAGGGGCCGCAGTAAAGCATTGTTTTAGGACCCGGAATGCTTCATCACACTCTGGCGTCCAGACGAACGACTGGAGGGATGATGTCATATTGTGCAAAGGAGCCGCGACGGTGCTAAAATTGCGAATAAATTTCCTGTAGAAATTTGCAAAACCCAGGAACCTCTGTACCTCTTTTTGATTGCAGGGCATCGGCCACTCCCACACGGCCGAGACCTTCTCAGGGTCCATCTTGATATCTCCCTCGGCCAGTACAAACCCCAGGAATGATACCGTGGACTTGTGGAACTTGCATTTTTCTGCTTTAACATATAAATGATTCTGGAGTAGCATTTGGAGTACCGCTCATATATTCTGCGTATGGAACTCGGTGTTGGGGGAGTAAATGAGGATTTCATCCAAATAAACAATACACACTTATTGAGATAGTCCTGGAGGACGTCATTAACCAGATTTTGGAACATGGCAGGAGCGTTAGTTAAACCGAAAGTCATCACCAAGTATTCATAGTGGCCGGTAGGAGTGTTGAACGCGGTTTTCCATTCGTCCCCGATCTGATCCTCACTAAATGGTAAGCGTTGCGCAAGTCAAGCTTTGTAAAAATCTTTGCGTCCTCCAAAAGTTCAAATGTGGAGGCGATTAGAGGCAACGGATACCGGTTTTTAACAGTTATATCATTCAAGCCACGATAGTCAATGCAAGGGTGAAGGGACTTTTCTTTCTTTTCTACAAAGAAAGGTGGGTGACAACAAAGGATGAATTAAAAAAGCATTAACTGATTCCTGGATATATTTCTTTATGGCTGAGCGCTAAGGTGCCGATAGGGAATACAATTTGCCCCTGGAGGGGCTAGACCCTGGAAGAAGTTCTATGGTGCATTCATAATCACAATGAGGAGGTAGTGTTTTAGCCTTAGCTTTGCTAAAAGCTTGTGCTAAGTCATGATAACCCGGTGGTACACCAGTGAGATCTGGTTTAGATTCTGGTGGCTGTTTTAAATGTTCAGACAGACAACTGTTAGTGCACGCTGGTCCCCAGGAACTAATTCACCCCTCTGTCCAATTCAAATTTGGGCTGTGTCGTTTCAGACAGGGGTGCTCCAATATAGCCAGGTGGGTCATGTTATCAAATACATGGAAACTTCTGTCCTCAGAATGGTTATTAGAAATGATCAGACGAACAGACTGGGAACGCTGTGTGATTTGACCTAATTCGCGGCCATTCACAGCATGCACCACCAGGGGGCGTGAGAGCAGATACAATTTAAGGTGTAGGGACCTGATGAGAGAGGACAGTAACAAGTTCACATCAGAGCCTGAATCAATAAACACAGGAACAGCAATGGACGTATGATCAGAAATTAAAGTGGCAGTAATAGTGTTGTGAGCTGATGAGGGAGAAATAGAGCTTTGACTCACCCGTACTACTGGTTTAACCTGGAGGCACCCCTGGTCTGACAGCTGGAGATCACGTGACCTGACTGGCCGCAGTTGAAACACAGACCCTGCTCTCTGCGTCGTTGGTGTTCCTCTGCAGAGAGGCGAGTATGCCCCAGCTGCTCCTCGAGGTCGCTGGGCGGTGAGCTGGAGCTGGTGTGACTTGAAGCAGAGGCTCGAATTGGTGGGATGGCTGATCGCTGAGTGGAGAAACGTGGCTCCCTACGTGGTCGATTGGACATCTGGTGATCTGTTCGGATTGCCAACGCGATGAGCTCGTCCAGATCTTTGGGGAGGTCGATGGCAACAAGCTGGTCTTGGATGTGTTCCGCCAGCCCCTGGAAGAAGATGTCAAGTAGAGCGGCAGGATTTCACTCACTGTTTGCCACCAGTATGCGGAAGTCTATGGCGTAATCAGCAACACGGCAGCAACCCTGCATGAGCCTCATTAGCAGGCGCACAGCCTCGCGCCCAGGTGAAGTGAGCTGGAAAACCTGCTGCAGAGCGGTAGTGAAGGACTTAAGGGACTCGCAGGACAAGGACTGTCTGCTCCACTCTGCCATCGCCCACGCCGCAGCCTGGCCGGTAAGGTGAGTGACCTGTTGGACGGAAACATTGATAACATGAGCTCGAAGTGTAGTTCATATTGCGGAATGAAAGGTTTGACGTCACTAGTCTCGCCGGAAAAACGCTCTGGTCGAGAGAGTTGATTGCAAAAAACTGGCTCTGCGGTGGGAGCCAATGGAGCTGTAGATGGACCCGGAAGTGTAGTGATGGTGGTTTCGAGTGCCGTGACAGAACTGGCCTGGAGATTGAACTTGGTCAGGAGTAGCTCCATCTGTGAGCTGACAGAGGACATGAAGGTGTCTTGGCATTTAGCTAACTCGCTGAAACTAGTGCTTAAGATGGCTAGCCAGTCGTCCTGTTGTGCTAACTGCTGGCTGTGATGGCGTACCGCCAGCTGAAACAGGTCGAAGTCTGCTGTGTCCATCGTTGGCCAGGTTGATCTACCAGGCTTTGCAGCACAAAATGGCTGGACACAAATGCAGTACTCAGATATAGAGCTCTTGGAGTTGAGACGGTTTACTGTGGTTGTTAGCTGGGTTTGGTACACAAAAAGGCAGTCCAAAATAAGCAACAGTAACAAGTTCATCAGGCCAAGGTGTGGTCAAAAAATGGGCAGGTGGTCAGAAAAAGCACAAAGAGGCAAGCAGGATGAGAAAACTCTGGAGGTAAGACTAGAAGCAAAGGCACAAGGCACATCAATCTGGCAGGGAACAGGTGAAACAGGTGACACTTAAGTACCCCCAGGTGATGAGCAACAAATGAGGAACAGGTGTGAGAGAAGGAACCAGAACGTGGGTGTGGCCAGATAGAGGGAAATGCCAACCACCAAGTGACAGACAAGATAAATAGAGAAAGGAAAACCCCAAGCAGAAATAAGAAAATGGCAAGCAAGAAAAATCACCACATAGAAAAACAGTCCTAACAAAATTCTAGAAAGAAAAACATCAAACACATACCCAAAAACCCCAAACCCTGACATACGCTCCTGGGCATACTCAGCTGTTTCACCACCTTTGCAGTCTCACTGGGATCCAGTGATTCACAGCTGACTGGCAGACCAGCCTGGATTAGAGATGTCAAAGATCATGGGAGAAGGATCAGCCTTGTGAAATCACTTACAGTAGCTGACTAAACAGGACATTACAACTCATTTCTTAGATGTGTCCTATCATTTACCAATATTGCAATTGGTTGAGCTGCAGATTTTTAGAGTAATGCAGTTCTTTGATTCTTCTGGAAGCAGACCAAGTGTCACTAGACCACAAAAGGTGTGTCAACTGCTAGCAGATTCCTCTAACAAATCCTTCCTTTCTTGGCTCACCATCACAACCTGCTTTCTCCTGTCCTTGTACAGCCCAGAATTTCCACCAAACCACACACTGCGTCTCCTCTGGGTGATATTCATAGTTCCCTCAAAGATCACACACCTCCTCCTGTGACACTGGTGAGTCTAATGTAAACCCTGGCAGTTTTCAGGTTCTTGTTGTGAAATGGCTCCCACATTCTATTTGGGTCACTAGTTGGTCTATTTTTGCATTTCCACCGTTCAGATTACACACAAACACCTGCAAATCAGTCATGAAGTCTCACTAGAGTGTGTCTGGGACAGTGAGCACAGCACTTTGCTGGACTTCAGCTGAAGATACAGTATGTGGTCAGAGTTCACAAACTGGGCACGACTAGACACTCAGATCTGAAGTTCTGCAGGAGTCTCAGTTGTATTCTCATAAGAACATGATCAAGCTCCTTAGCTACATGACTCACATGAGAACACCATAAAACCACGAAACCAGGATCCAGCTCCTCGTTGCCCCTGATTTTATACAAGGCAAAGGAGCACTGAGCCACTTTCACCAAAGTCAGATCAACGGGGACCAACACAGTCCTTGTAAACTGTCAGTGCCAGTGGTCACATTGAAATCACCTGTGACCAGACGTGGTGTCATCTCAAGAGCAATTATCAATCACAGAATGAAGCTGACAGTACAAAAGTCTCCCTCACTGAGCTTCCACTAACCACAGAGGGTGCAAACGCTGAGATGATAAGACACACAAAGACAGGGGTGACACACAAAGACAGGTGCTCATATGACACCATCAGATGGAGCAGTCTGCATTCAACAACCGCTGGAGTGGCCAGACTAACAGGTAGGAGTGTCCACCACCCAAAATCTAGTCAACTTCTAGGCTCCATTGACAGCAGTGGAAGATGGTGATCTTTGCTCAGAGAAAGGATGGTCCAGGCTCCATCATCACTCTGCAGTGAAAAATTCATTATTACTTTGCACATCGGTGAAGTGGAGATAGCAGGGTGCTGTTTCCACTCCCGTGTGTGTGTGTGTGTGTGTGTGTGTGTGTGTGTCTGTGTCTGTCAACTTCAAAATGGATGGAGAGATTTCCTTTAAATTTGGTGGATATACTGCTTGGATAGATATCTAGAGGTGACTGGATTTTAAAGGAGTTTGGTCAAAAGGTCAAGGTCAAGAAAAAAAATAGTAAAAAACAACAAACATTTCTTACATGTATATCTCAAAAACAACCAAGAAGAACATTGTGTGAACATCCCTGTTGCCCATGAATATAATCTTGCAAATGCTCAATGACATAACGTGCCAAACTTCTACCACGTGACATGCAAAAACAGCCTCAGCACACCTGTCGTATAACTTCAGCACAATCTTGGAACTTCTGGAAAACAGCAATCCACCAATCAGGCCTGTGTGGTAGAGTGTCCAGACGGAAGCCACTCCTTAGTAAAAGACACATGGCAGCCCACCTGGAGTTTGACAAAAGGCACCTGAAGGACTCTCAGACCATGAAAAACAAAATTC
>CABFOU010302900.1:0-12262 GCA_900660325.1 Opsanus beta
TCCCAGAGTTAAGATGAAAACTTTTTGCAAAATGGATGGGAGTATTGAAAAATATTCCCTCACTATGTGGAAAAAAAGTGATTTAGAATCCACATCCCAATACTGATCACCACATAGTTATTTGGGTTCGTCTTAATAAGAGTCACCATTTCACACTGTTTCGGAAATGTTTTGATGAACAAACATCGGATGAAGGTGAGAAAGCAATAACCTCTTTGATGGAGGTAATACGGAAAACTAGTGTTCCAACTTGCTCATCGAAATCCATGCCATTGATGAAGTCCGTGCATTCTCCATCCCTCTGTCCAACCCTCTTCCACTCTTCCCCTCCCCCACCCTTCCCTCTCAGCCTGCTTTGCGTTCCCGGAGGCGCCAGCCGCGCCCTGTCCCGTGCAGACTCCCGCCGTCCCGCTGAAGACCGTGAAATCGGCATGATTAATAATTATAATTATTGGCAAACGTGCCAGCTGCTCGGTGGCAATGGGCACCTCTGATTTATGGTTCTGTAAATGCAAACAGTCATTGTCCATATTCAAAGAATAAAGGAGGGAAGGCAGGAGGGGAGACGGAGGCAGATGGGGGAGTTTTGGACGCCTGCCCTCCAAATATGATTTTATCTTCGGAAGTCAGCAGCCCCCTGTCCTGCAGGCATTGTCCTCCTCGCTTCCAACCATCCGTCTCGTGTTGTGCCCTCGCTCCTTACCTAGTCTGCGCTCTGTGGAGCGTTGCTTTTTTGATCTCAGCGGGCTTCAAAGGCATCTGGGGGCCACAGCGCGCTGTGCATTGTGCACAAAGACTGCTGACGTTATGGGCAGCCTATCGTTAGCATTGTGCTGCCATCATAGTTATGGATGTCGAAGGGAAGCATCCACAGGGCTAATTAATAACTTAGAAGACGAGCAACCTGCTCTTAAATTTAGGATAATTCATTCATTATGTGGATAATTTGATATGTTTGTTCCTTTGGAATTTTGCCAGGAGGCTGTCAGCGTGGAGACTGATTTGTGTTATTTGTGTGATGTGTACTGACTGACAGAGCTGCACAGTCTGTTCATTAGACTCTGGGCCTCTGCCGATGTGTCGATCACTGACGGAGCCAGACTATGGATTACCTCGCTCATTAATCTCCATCAGTGTGGCAGCACGCAGTGCACGCACCCTCTCACATTCACATCGCACACATGCACTAAGGCAAGCTCACACAAGTATGCCTTTCGTGCACAAATTTCCCCCCAGACGGACAGAGTGGTTGTGACAGCTACTGGCCACCAACCTGTCCGCGGCCTAATCTCATTAGGGTCCTTCTGGCATCTGGGCCTGTTCTGCTGAGGGATGCTCCATGATGGAGCGAAGAAGACAAGGCGTTCAAGCGTATAATAGATGTCTAAATCATCCGGCTCATGCCAGCAGGTCCTCCTGCTCCTTTATTGGAAGCCCTGGAAGTATAATCCTTGAGAAAGGGGGGAAAAAAACCCGCCATTCCTGAATTTGTGCATCAGTCATTAGGTACATATAGGAGCGGTTGTAGTTCTGGTGGCACTTGTCTACCAGCCTGCAGTCTGCTACAGGTCTGTGCCGTCCTGTCTGGTCCCGAAGTGCAGTGTTGTACCTGTCAGTGTTGTACAGATGGGCTCCAGATCCCCTCAGGTACCTGGGCTAAATACCCGTCATTAATCACCGCATAAAGCCTCCCCGGCGGGAGATGCCCCAGGTTACACCGCATCAAGAAATAAACTGACTGAAAAATGGCTCTGGACGGAATGTCCATCCCTGGAGAGGAGGCGAGAGGAGAACTGAGGGGAGATGAGAGGAGCCTTCTCCAACTTACCGAGAGATCTGTCAGCAAGCTAAGCGACATCATCATTCACTTGGCCCCTATCGTGTTCCTGTGGCGCTGACAATCTCGGCTGTTTGCTTTCAGATTTGTGCACATTCATCTTCTTTATTCGCCAACATTGTCGTGCTTTAGACAGAAGGCTGAGCTTTAACATTTTAGATGGTGCGGACGTTCAAATCCACAAGGCTTTGCATAGATACAACTTAGAATGATGCAAAGGCAGAGCCAGGAGGGAGTGGCCTGAAAAGTACGGTTTAAATATGGAAATGTTTGTGTTCAAACTCACTGGGTGCTTTGCTTTGTTGATGTGAGATGATTTTTTTATTTTTTTTTTGACTACATAACACACGTGATGCTTTAGCTTTTACACACAAGTTCCATTTATCTTCATGCAATTCACCTTGAGATCATAACCTAATTAGAACATCACACATTGCCACATCTGCCACTTCTGGATGGCAACCACCCAGGCAGACAACTAGATTATCTAGTGTATCTGCTGCAGCCAGGTAAAATAAGGGTGTGCCCTTGGCCTTCTCCAGCTACTGGGGTCCTTAGCACTGAGGCACCGGTGTGCCTGATCATGCACAGAGAAATACACCAAATGGCCAAAAGTTGTAACTAACGGTCCCTCACAATGCAAGTGATACTCCTCAACTTAGCCTCACTCAGTAACCACTCGTTTGACACAAACTCATTCCAGCGGTACCTAAGGATCCTCCGAAGAGCCCTAGTACAAAAGACATCTAGTCATCACACGCCACACCTATGCAGTAAAACGGGAAACACCAGGACCCTAAGGACCGTGGATCAACTGAAACAATACTGCTTTCATCTTCATACTGGTTCAAGTAAAAACCTAATTTGGGGTTTTACCTTTTATTGATGGCCAGGGTCATCCAGGCATTTAAGACGAATGCAATGCATGAACAAGGTTGGTGAATTCTGCTGATTTCATGGCATGCTTTCATTATGGACAGACCCGTCCATCCACAGGTCTAAAATTTAGACCACCATTTGAGGTGGTTCAAGTGTGTTTGTCCTGGTGTAAGGCCAAGATGGCAGCAATTTTTGTGCTTACGGACATAGACAGTAGACGACACTTATGTCAAGAGATTGCCAGCGTTCCCCAGATCCCAAATCTGGGATATTTTTGGCCAACATTTATTGAAAAAAAAAAGAAGGAAAAAAAAATCTTTGGTACCATTTGATGGATTACACTCCTTGAAAATTACAGCAAGTTATATGCAGTATTAAGCCTGCTCGGGCTGAAAATGTGTGTTTGATAACTGAATTATTCCTGTTTACACGAACATAGGGAAACTGCAATAAAAACTTTCATTTTTGGTTCTGGAACTTCACCCCATAGTACTGAGTGTTCCTTCCAATGTATTCTAGTTACCACAAACAAGAAATCACTAATATTTAGTTTTAACACACTAAAGAATATGGAACAAACCATTTTATTTTATTTTTTTGGTCATGTTGTTTAATTTTTGACAGCAGCATTTCTCCTTTGAGTTGCAAGAGAGGTTTCAATTCCAAAGAATATGCACTGATGAACTAAAAAATGAAACCACAACAAAGATAAAATAGGCTTCTGGGCTACTGAGCATATGCAAAAGGCAAGGAGGTACAGGCTACATGCAGGTGGTGGCCAAGTGGTTAGTGCGCTTGGTTTCAGTGCAGAAAGTTCCTGGTTCAAAGCCCACCCCTGCCACATTTCTCCATGTAATGCGAAGTTGTGTCAGTTAGGGCATCCGGTGTAAAACGTGTGGCAAATCAACATGCACCCACGTTGGATCTGCTGTGGCGACCCCAAGTGAAAACAAGGGAGTAGCTTAAGGGACTTACATTCAGGCTATATGTGTGACAAGTAGTTTGTACATTTCTTTGATCTTGGACTTTCCTTAGTCAAAGACTCACGAGTCAGGAACCGTAAAACAGCTCATAGCACTGTTATTGGATAGCGTGATGCTAAATTTTAACCACTAATCTAGTAAGACTCAGACTGTGACTTAGCCCAAAACCTTTTAGTACAGCCACAAAAAAAAGGCCCAGATGATTAACTGTTGAAGCAGACCAATCAAATGTCAAGGTAATCAAAAATAATGTCCAAAGAACACATTTTACAGGATATCTTCACAATCAATCGACCACTACAGAGATGATCCAAAGCATGTATCAGTCAGCTAATCATTTGCCATTATGTGGCAAAAGTGATGTCATGATGACATCACCAAAGCATCATGACATAATGTCACTACAATTAGAAAAACATGTTTATTATGTGCGTGTGCAGGATGTACCTTTCATACATATTGTTTGTGTGACTTTTATGTGTTAGCTTATATTGTTGTCATTTGTGTCGTGTTAGCATAGGTTAGGCTTTTAGCACACTCAATGGAAAAGAAAGTTATTGATCTGACATATAAGATACAATAATATAAATCTACTTAACTGAAATCTGGACAAGTGTGCTGCCTGCCAAATACAGTCCTCTCAACAGAAGAAAGACCTGTCAATCAATCAATCAATCAATCAATCAATCAGAATGCTTTTGTAAAAAAAATTCATGAAGCCAGTAGTGAACCAGGGCATGTGGTAATGGGTATAAAGAGGCAGTTTTATGACACCATAGAGTGAATAAAAAGTATACATAAGGTCAAGGGCGTGTTGTACCCCAGTGGCACAGACCTGTCCACCTCTGAAGAGCTTGTCTGTGGCTGTCCAGTCCTATGATTAATGACCAGACGGTTTCCTCTGGTCAGCCACCAAACCTCTGCCCTGCTGATGCTCATCCACCTTTCACGAGTGATTTTCTGCAGCACCTCGGGGCCACAATTCACCCGTCAGTGACAGGCTGTTCTCCACAAACATAATGTGAAATATAATGCATGGTGGAGACCATTAGGACTAAACTCTTACTATTTCCAAGTTGATTTGTCTGTGGCATGTGAAAGTAACGGCGCTCGATGTTTTGATGTGTGCTGAAGGCCAATTATGATGATATCAGCAGCGGCTCCAGATCCTTTTTTTTTTTTCTCAGTGGGAGCACGATGATTTACTGTTGGGGCTACTGAGTGTGTATTAAATGTACAAATGTGCATTTTAAAGTAAACTAAAGTGCCTACTACAAACACGTTCATCCACACGAACAATTCACAACAGACAGAACTAACAAAGAAATGGTTTAAAAATAACAACAATCACCCTCCTGACTAAACAAATGCAGATTTGGAAAATCTGGGATAATAATAACAACAACAATTCTTCTTCTTCTTCTTCTTCTTCTTCTTCTTATTATTATTATTATTATTATTATTTCCTTTGGTTGGACAAGATAAACCACTTTTTTGATGTGGTTATACACCCATATAAACATCTCACACACGACACCGAATATGAGCTAAAACGTGTGCTTTACCTCGACATCTCTGCACATCAGATCTTAACACAACATGAACTTAAAAGGCCCAGCCGAGGACAACAGGCCATTATGTATTTTTAAAAAGAGGGCCGTGGTGAGCGGCCAGGTTATGCTCCTCTATTCTTCTTATTCTTCCTTCACCAGAGCGGTCGATGTCAGTAGGAGATGCCGACACAATGGAGGTGATCTCTCTGATCTCAGTGGTCCTATTGTGGCTCGTCATATTATTAATGTTCATCTCTGAGAAAAGCCACGGCCTCTGGCTCTCTGCTTCTGCAGCGCTCTGTCATTTTATCGCTCGGCTACACTCTCCCTCTCCTCTCCTGTCTTGGTTAGAAAGCCCCAAACGACAGACTATTCAGCTCAGATTTTTAACATGTAAATACAACACGTAATCAGAGACATTAGGTCCAAACCTGAAGTGCTCTGTATTGATTTGCAATCCCACTACAACAGTTAGTCCAACTCGGACATTTTCAGGCAACTGTTGCACAGCATTTCTTCTGCTTATGCTGATGGGTAATCTGATTTTAACATCAAGCCAAATCAAGCATCTTATCATCCCTCCGACTGTTCAATTCCAAACCTGCGTCCTAGTTCCCATTCTTTTCCGAAGCCTTTGTGTTCAGCCGGCTGCGCGGGAACACTTTGAAGGTGTGCTGCCTGCTCTCCTTTCAGAGCGCACAAACAGAAGCCCCGGTGGCTGCGTTCATTTATCAGATGTGGGCTGCTCCCGACTTGCTGTGATCTGTTTGGGGTCAGGCTTCCTTCACTGTGGATCCGGAGTAATTATTAACCTCCTCGGATTGTCCCACAGTGCTGTGGTCATCTGGGACTGCTGAGTGTCTGTGGGCAGAGGTCATCACAGGCTGACAAGGTGATGAAGGATCAAGTAAAACAGATAAGAGTCTCATCTGAAGAGAAATAGCTGGATTTAAAGTAGACAGTTTTTGAATGGGGCTCAGTTTATGGATTCCACATGACAGTTTCGTGACCCTTAAAGAGCTGATTTTTAAAGCTGCAGTTTGGAGGATTTAGAGGTGTTTATTTGCAGAAATGGGATACAACGTTCATTACCATCTGTTCATTATTGTGCAATTGCCTGCAATGATGAATCAATGTGTTTTCAGAAGCTTAGAATGAGCCTGTCATATCTACATGGGAGTGGGGCCCCCTCATGGAGGCCGCCGCGTTGCGTACAGCAGCCCAAAAGGGACACACTTACTCTGCGTTTTGCACTTTGCAGCGTGGCCGTTAGACTGAAAAAGGAAAAAGAGGAACCAACAGTTATTTCTGTATACACTGTTTACTGGTTGCTAGTGCAGGCCAACAACTTTGAGAACTCTCATGTTTGTGAGGTTCATACATATTGCTTATCACAAGAAATGGCAAGGGAGCATCATTGCCAAAAAAGCGAAAACATGAAAAGGAAATCATGACCAGAGACATAATGATGCCATTTATAACCTCACCACTAGATGGCATTAAACTCTACATGCTGCAGCTTTAAAATATTTGAAATAAAAAAAAAATCACCTTTGCCTCTCTCTTTATAAATCACATATTAAATACATATTTCACGAGGCTTTAATATATAGTAACAGAGAACATGTCTCGTACTTGTAGTTTTTAAGCAAAGATGCCCATTAAATATGTATTCCTTTGAATTTTACTAATTTTAGTTATAAACTTTTTTCTTTGACACAGCGTATGAAGAACCCTCGATTATCATCATCACCAATATGATCAAAAGTCACCTTTTCTGGGTAAAAATTTAGACTCTTGAACTATATGGGTCAAAACTCCATTTCCCAGCATGCCGTTTCAGAGTCAAAGGTCACTGCTGCACCACATATGGTAGCGATAGCTTCAAGGAGCCGAAGAAATGAATACATAGATTACACTATGAACTTGGAACTTTGCACATGCCCAACGCAATCATGAGAATCATAAGATTTAAACACATTTAAGAGCAAAAGGTAGAAACCTCCAGTTTATCAAACTATAAACCCTTTAAAGCTTTCAAACTGATGGCATACAGTTTTTGTCTTTCAAAAATGATATTTAGATTTGGCATCAAAAGCTTAAAAATGCACCAATCATCTGGTCGGCCCTATCAAGTGCTAATCATGATACTGGCCCTTGTTCCCTGTGCTCCCCCCCAGGCCACCCCCTGAGTGTGATATGACCTGGGAAACGTGCTTTGTTTTAAATCATGGGAAGGGACGGCTGTGGATGTTCTCTACATAAAACTCACCACCTCAAACTTAAGGCAATTTATGCCACGGCTGTGGCATTGTTGCCCACAGAGCCTTTGTGAGGCAACTCTCAACATTTCTTCTAAAGATGTTTGGGGTTTTTTTGGGTGGGGGGTGGATAAATTGTGCGGTTCGTCTGCGGTCCGGCTCTATATCATATTCGGCGAGCTTGTTGGTGCCAGAGGTGGTGAATGGGCCACTGGAGGCCCAGCCACTGGCGGGTGGTCTGACACAGAAAGGTTAAATATGGTTCAGCCACGAAAGGCTCTTAAAGGGTCTTGCTGTTAAAAAAAATAAAATAAGTTATATGGGCTGTATGTCTTCACGCGCTCAGGAAATTGACAATACCAGCGCTGTGAGGTACAAGGCTGTCCCAGCGCTGAACTTCATGGTTGACCGTCCAATTGAAAAATAAAAAACCGAAAGAGTCACAACATCACTTCTGTTGGATTTATTGATGGGTCATCAAAGCCCTGGCTAGACAAGAGGTGTAAAATCACAATGACCATGCATATCTAATGCTTATATTCATGCAGCGTCTTTGTAGGCGGGAGACGTGGAGATAAACTTGAACTCTTTGCCACAGGAAAACTGGACATAAACAAAACTGACCACTGAAATGTTTATTCACATGCTGAAAGAAGAGAAATGCTGAATAATTGCTGGCATTTTCTTTTTTCATTACAATTTATTTATTTATTTCTGTTTATGGACTATTTTCTTTATCATTAATTGTTTAAAAATTTACAAAAACGGCACGTTACTCTGTGAGGCTCAGCACTAGTCAGGAAAGGTTGATTAAAGAGGCACTACGCAACTCTGGTCAGTTTTTCACTGTTTTGTCGGATATTTGGTCAAATTCTTCTCTACGGCGCTTCCCCCCCCCACAGCTCAGAGTGCATATGTCACAAAACCGTTGTAAAAATTCACTGCTGGCCCTCCCCTCTCACTTCTTCTCCCGCTCTCCATGGGCATTTGTTTACAACAGAGCCGGCAAATGCTAAGAATCATAAGACTTGAGCATATTTAACATAAGTTTCAAGTCACACAGAAGTGGAGTCATGTTACGAAAGCAAGAATACACAGAAATACATAGAGAACAGAGATCTTATCTCAGTATACTTGCATGTGCACCAGCAAGCACGCCAGGTCTGCATCCGTTCTGCACACTTCTTTATTTTTCAGCTCTCACTGTTCCGAGAAAGCCCGAACAAGGTTGACCCATATGTAACCCCTCACTCGGTCACATGCTCTTTTTCTCTTCCTTGCTTCCATTGTTGGCTTGTTCTTATACCTGCTAGCTAGCCGGTGCATTGATGAGGGGGAGCGTATGTGTTGTTGTAGTTCCACAAAGCAGTTCACGTTTCTCACGAGCCCCAAGACTCTCATTCAAAGGACACCGGGTTGGCGTGCCTAAAGTTGCAAGGCTGGTTTTCTGCTACGAGATGGATCATGTTCAAAATTTTTGGGTACTCGATAGGAGACCTGGCTGTCTCAGCTTCACTCATTTTCGGCTCAGGTGTCTCAGTGTAGGCATGGTCCAACTTGACGTCCAATCTTCACACCAAGTACAGAAACAGTTTCCCCAACACTGTCCCAAGTTGAGTATGGAGCATAAACCAGAGTTCACCTGGAGTTTCACTGAGTTTCAATGGGGCTTGTCCCAGGCTGCCCCGAGTTGTATGTGTTGGGCTAAGCTGGATGGGAAGCCAACATAGGTTTGAAAACATACAGCTTTTCCAAGCTTTTACCAAGTGGCGTGCCTGTTTGGGAGGACTCAACAATGAATACAACCAAGTGACATCTGCTTGGGGAAATTAGCCAAGGTGCACCAAGTTGTAATTTGGCTGCTATAATCCGAAATGGCGCCACACTCAGCCAGGCTTAAAATGCCAGCCATTCACCTTCTCAATAAGCAGGCATAATGTCACAGTGAATTTCTGTTCGTCAGATTGTAATTCACTGAATTTATAGGATTTGCATGCGTGTACACAAGAACATGAAATTTTATCTCAAGTAATGTATGTTCATATTTCATGAGAGTTTCACATGGAATTTGTCATGCATCCCCTTGGCCTTCTCCAGCCACTGGACTCCTCAGTACTGAAACGCGTGGGAGCTGGATCATGCAAAAAGAAACGCAGCACATAGCCAAAATGTTGTAGCTGATGTTCCCTCACAATGATAATCCTCATCTTAGTGTCACCAAGTAACTGCTCATTTAACACAAAGTCATTCCACTGGTACCCAAGGAGCTTCCAAAGAGACCTAGTACCAAAGACATCACTGGTTGGTGTCCAAGTCTCACAACCACACACTAAGACAGGACCCTAAAGACTTGAGGCACCAGGACTCCAGACAATAGGACCCTAAAGTCTTGGAGCTTTGTTCTCCTGTAAAGATATCAACATCACCAAACACCCCTTGAGTCCATAAGCTCTTCCCAGGCATCTTCCAATCTCAGAGGCCGAAGACCCAGAGAGATGAATATCACTGTTGAGACAAGTGAATGTCTCCACAAGTACAATACTTTCACTGCATACAGATACACCTACGATAGATGAGTCCAGGAGGATATTGAAAGCCTGGCTAGCATGGGAGACACAGAGAGAAAATTTGATTGATGCAGTGCAGGTATTCATGCATCTTAACTAACACAGCATCAATGCTCTGCACAGCATTAATATATGTAACCAGCTAAATCTCTATGGAAACCCAAATTTAAACTGAGATTCTTAGTGATGTAGGAACAAAACAAAGCATAGGACTCTGACATAAAGTTACAAAAAAGTGTGAATTTTATAATGTCCACAGCCCCCAAGCCAAAAGAGGGCGGGGTGGGAAAAGAGTGTGTGTTTTAGAGAGTGTGTCTGGAATGGGAGGGTCCAACAGGCACCGAACAGGATGGGAAGGATCTTCAAAGCCCAGGGAAGAGGTCCCTGCCCCCCTTTGCAGTCTTGTTCACACGAGAATCAATCTGGTGCCAGTGTTTGATGTGAACCGCAGATCAAAGAGAACAAAGAATGGCAGATATGGAAAGATGAGGCACAAGCAGACAGGCAGATTTAAAGAAGTACAAGGGGGCACTAAGGAGCAGAATTTTTAGGAGGAGGGGATATCTGAGCAGATGGTCAGAGGATGCGTGAAGACGGCCGGAACTTGCTTTTAATTGGAAATGCAGTTTAAGATAATAAGAAAAAAATATGGAAAAAAAAACCCAAAGACAAACAGAGAAACAGGTAGAAGATGGTGAAGGACAAGTACTACGTCAGCCAGTAGGGCAAAATAAGGCCCAAAGCCAATGTGGTTGACACCACTGCAGCTTCTCATCGCCAATCTCCTTGTGATACTGGGAATTTGCATTAGCATCACAACGCAAAGTGCATTATCATTATCAACCAGTATCATGGAATGTGGAATGTTGAGGATGCATCCCTCTCTCTGAATCTTAGCTTATTAATAATTAAATATGTATAAATATTCAAAAAGAAAAATTTAGAATGTCTTTCAAATGTGAACGTTGCATTGAATGACTGACAAAACAGTAAGTCATAACATCCCTTTTTGAAAAAGCAAGATGAACACGCCCCCCCAGTCGTCGTCGGTCGTCATGCTCCTCACGAAACAGTGTCGGAATGTTGTTTTATTTGTACTCTGTTGAAGAGAAAAGTCATAGTGCCGTTATCACGGCCTGCACACGGACAATGCGCAGCAGAGAGAGCAGCTTTTGGGTCTTTTCTTGTTTTTATTTCACTTGAAACAGGCTCAGACATTGTTGTTCTTTCTGCTAATTAAGCTGTTAGAGAGAGGGGCTGGTCGGACAGGGCCCTGCATGGCAGGGAGGCCAGGAGTCAATGGGCCGAAACTGAACAGGAGACATTTATGGGCTGCCTTAAGCCATTGTTTCCCACCACCGAGGATCTTTTCAGGCCGGCCGCTTCTGTCCCGGTGACCTGTACAATGAGAAGAATGCCACTCCAAGAAGCCAGAGCCGGCCACAAAGAGCAGCCCCGCAGAATGAGGATTTCACGGCACTGGGCCGAATCCAGCGGCTGCCAAAATTCCAGGGATAGTTTTCAACTTCTTCTCCCGAGCATCACCGGCGACTCTGAGCCAATGTGTGTGCATCTTCCCAAAGTGGTTTTGCCACCAAATTTTCTGGGGGACCCCCCCCCAGAGCTTCAATGATGCAGAGCTCATCCAGTTTTATTCTCTAAACTATTTCCCAACACTATGTAGTTGAACAATATTATGACATGCTGTGAATAAAATTCTTTAACAGTAGCTGTAAATTTTCTAAGAATCATTTTAGCGTTCACACTATTGTGTACCAGGTGAAATGTTCACAGCAGTGTGTAAACTGTCTTGGGGATAGTAATTTACCAGCTGTGTGAAGTTGGCTCAATATTCAACATTCAACATTCAACATTCGCCAATTCAATATTCAACATTCAACATTCGCCTACTCATACACTAATTCAATCAATAGAAAACTGAAAAGTTCTTGGTCTGGTCGATGCAGCTAGGAGCCGTGCCAAAGTACACCATTCTCTCGTGTGGCCATCAGTGCTCGGTTCGTCCGTACGGTTCTTGAAGGTTCTTCTTACAGATATCGGGCGGCAGTCTTCGATCTCCTTAGGGTGCCCTAAGAGGTACATGATGGGCCGGCCGTCCGTGCTCGGGTCTTATAGTACGAGTTGTCAGCCAACGATCGGACCCCGTTAGTGACTAGTAGTA
>CABFOU010302965.1:0-14934 GCA_900660325.1 Opsanus beta
AAGTCAATTGATTGAAAAAAAATTATCCACTCATCTATCTCCAATTATAATTAGCTTCCCTTCCATCTTTTAAGCCATTCTAGTCCTGCTGAAGCTACCTTTCTTTGTCCTTGGACAAGACAGTTACTAAATAAAACGACATATAAACTTGAATCTTGAAACTTGAATTGAATCTGCATGGTCTCAGTCCACCCAGCCATTAATGAGAACCAGCCTTGGCTGTGGAAGTAACCTGTGTCAGACTGTGTCCAGGGGAATCCTAAACTCTCACCCGCTTCACGCTATGGATTCCGGAGATAAGCACTGACACAACTTGCCTCAGGGCCTATACAGGACTTACTTCTTGAAGACAATATATTCTACTTGAACAGGATTATTAATAATTGTACAGATATTAACATTTCTACACACACTCACTCACACTCATCTTCAACCGCTTATCCAAGATCGGGTCCCGGGGAGCTGGAGCCTATCTCAGCAACATTTCTACATGATAAATAAATGATAAGTAACATATCACAATGAAGAAGCTAGCAAGTAGTTATATTCTGACCAGTTTCACAGTATGGTGCACCACCTATCAGTAGGTAGAAATAGGCAAAAATACTCAGATCATTATAGGGAATTTTCAATGTCGGAGAACCTGGAAATGGACAATCCACCTCATTGCTATTTGTTTACTGTGTATGTAGTCGGTGAAACTCTCACATTTGCAATTCTAGCAAATTATTGACAATTTTCATACATTTATGGTAAATTTTACAAAGCTTTTCATTTGTAAACGGCTCAGTGTTATTCCCTTTCAAAAACATTGAGCCGATTCACAAAAGAAACCCATCATAAAAGTTTATCAGTGATGTATGATCATCTTCAAATGCACTCATACATTTATGATAAATTTTACCATGGTTTTTATTTGTCAACCAGCTCAATGTTATTCCCATTCCAACCCAGTCTCACGGCAGTTCGTGATGGCATTACGAAAACTATATTAATCTATGGGTTTGTGACGGGGGCACGAAATGCGGGTGCTTTTCGTGATGGGAGCACAAAGTCATTTCGTGATGGGAGCACGAAATGCGGGGTGATGGGAGGGTTACGGTTAGGGTTAGGGAGACACTTACATTATGGTTATGGTTAGAGTTCAGAGAAGAGAAGAGGGAAGATTATAAATAGCAAAATAAAAAAAAACCAGTCACGAAAATGGGGCGTTATTCATGAAGGGGGCATGTAAAAAAGCATGAGACTGGGCTGTCCCATTCATTGCATATCTTCTCTCTCCCTTATCGTTGCATCCCATGCTAATGTCAGTGCCAATACCAGAAATGCCTGTTATTGATGGCATGCTGTGCTTTGGGAGTCCACTCAACTTAAAATTGAAGAAGTACTTCAATACATCAGCTTCAGATATGTTAACAATTATCAGACCTTTACTTTATTTACAGTGTATTGAAGCTGATAAAAAAAGTTTGAGGGACTTTTAGTCTTGACTCATCCGTCATTACTCTTGCATGAGTCAAAAATGCATGAATCCAAAATGCTTACTGTAGCTTTCTGCGGTGACTTTTGGCCCACCGCAGGCTTTGCCCTCTGCGTCATGTCAGAGTGCTGGAGGTCTCAGCAGAGCAGCAGTGAAGCGAGTGGTGATTAAGTTGGAAGGTCAGGTGGAATTGATTCTTTTCCCTGCGGTACATCCTTGCAGCACTTAGACCGGAGATGAGTGCCAATTTGGTTTGGGATGGTAGGATTATTTTTAGAGGTGTTCATTTTCATTCTGGCTTCCGTTTCCTTCCTCATTTACTCTCTCTGGGTTCCATCTGCTCTTATTGACCCCGACTGGACAACGTCAGCTGTTGGCTGGAGGTCAGCAGAGAATGGGATCAGGAGGACAAGTCAAGCCCTACAGAGGCTGGCTTAATTGAGCTCAATTACTTCAATGAGTTGGCATAATAACTTGGAATGATCTCTTCTAATGAATCATTACTGCATGAAATCATCCATTTAGCAAATGAGAATGAAGCTCTCTGCTTCACTGGCTACTACAAACAAAAACTGTTTGCCCTTGTTACCGGTTATGCCTTTCAAATTTGTGTTGGAGAACCCTGTTTTGAAAATCTGGAGGACTCGTCTTCCAACATGGAGTGACGTATTTATTGATGCATTTCTCATAAATACCATTATTTTTTCTTATATCGAGATATGTGGTCTGTATGGTGTTTTATAGGGAAATAAAAAACAGGCGTCGTGGGGTTTTTTATGCTATGTAGACGATATCAGAGCGGAGGCACGAGCATCAATCTGACAACTTGTTCTGTGTTCTTGATGCCTCATCAAGCTGTGACAACAAGCTGTAATTGTGGACCCGGTTCTGGTTTTGATAGAGGTGACTGACAGCACAAAATGACAGCACATCAGCTGTGGAGCCCAACATGTCTACATCTCATTGTCTACACAGTCATGCCTTTTGGAGTGATGGATTCTGAAGTCCTTTTTCCACATGGAATGACTAATTCTGCTGTAAGAAAAAAAAAGAAGAAAAAAAAAGAAAAACCTACTTAAAAAGGCAGTTTGTGTTTGTGTGCGGAGTTCTGTTTCCCTCATATTCAGACATCATTTGCAAAATCATGCATGAGTTTTGGCTGATTTTGACCATAATTTCTATAATTGTTGAAATCGGTTGCATATATTTTTCAAGGTTGCACATCGTAAGAGGAAAAGTGGTACTGTTAAAAGCTCCTTAAAGCTACAATTTGTAGGATTTAGTACCATCTAATGGTGAGGTTGCAGATTGCATTATGCTGTCGTCATTCACATCGTTTCCCTTCACATTTTTCCCTTCTTTGACGACGGGGATTCATAGTTTTTTGCCCGCTCTTGTGATATGCAATACATATGATCTTCCATTTTACAAAAATGAGTATTTTCACACTTGTTAGCTTGCACTAGGATCCAGAAAACGATATAAACGTGCAACTGCTGATTTCTCTTTTTATTTCTTCAGTCTTCCAGCCATGCTGCAACATTCTTAACATGAAGTAAGTATAGTATCTGTTTTGGGCCACTGTATGAACATGGCCCTGCAACATGGCCTCATAGAGCGGGCCTCTATGAGAGGCTCACTCCCATGCGTATATGACATCAGTTCATTGTTGCAAGTAATTATGCACTAATGTACAGATGGTTATGAATTATATATTCCATTTCTGCAAAACACCCCACATCCTACATACAGGAGCTTTAAAGTGAGCTGACCATGCTGCTGATCACATGTGATTAATGTAGTTTAGAGCTTTCAAATAACTATCAGTTGTGTAGTATATTTAAAAAAAAAAAAAAATGACAGCGTATAAGTGTTATAAACACTAGAAATGTTTATGACACTTTGTTGGAGAATTAATGTGTGATGAAAATGGAGCTTTATGACTCGTTTGAATTCTGAGTTGTCACTGAGTTGTCACTCTATTTTAATCATGGGAACAAAATGGACTTGTGCAGAGGCCACAAGCCCATTTAGAGCATGTCCCAGTACACTTTGCTAGTTAAGCGGTGAAAAATACCAGTACAAAGCCAGGTACAGAAGATTGGGCTTACTGTGTTCATTATTCATTATTTTTCCTTAGGTACGGCTGGAAGGACTTTGTGTCAGATGAGCAATTACGTCAGGAGACTCAGATGAGGAGTATAACTTGCATGGTGAGGGAGCTCAGCTGTGCCATGTTGGCCATGTGACACGCTGGGCATGGTCCAGCATGCAGTGTTGAGAAGAACAAGGAAAAAAAGAAGAAGAGCCTTTTCATGTCATTGTACATACATACAACAACAACTGCATTAACCCATCCTAATTACAGTTAGACACACTCCAAACACTAGGAGCAGTGGGCAGCCACATTCCGGCTCCCGGGGAACAACTCCAGATGTCTCTGCCTTGGTCAGGGGCAGCGAAAGGAAGATCCTAAATAAGCGTGTTTTGGATTGGATTGTGGGAGGAAACCGGAGTGCCAGGGGGAAACCCACACAGACACGAGGAGAACATGGAAACACAGAAAGGACCATGCGGGAAGCGATCCCAGGACCTCCTTGCTGTGAGGAAACAGTGTAACCAACCACCATGCCGGATCCCAGCAGTTGGAGAAAGCCAAGGGGATGCCCATATTTTCCCTGACTGCAGCAGATATATGGTTGGTCACTTTCAAGAGGTGGGGATGGCCCTGTTTCTGCCTGGGTGGTTGCCATCTAGGACTCCGTGGACTTTCCGTGTTGTAGTGGATGTGGTTATGTGCAGCACCGGCACCTCCTACTAGACTTGATTTAAGATTATTAATGGGAATGAATATGCAGTCACTCTGCTTCGTGTACACCAGAAGCTAAGCAGAATAGGTCTTGATGAGTACTTAAATGGGAGACATCTTTCGAAGACCAGGGGCTGTGTGTTGTTCTCCGAATAAAATTGGAGTTTTGTCAGGAAGTGCATCTGGTGTAAAAATTCTGCCAAATCCCATCTTTTATACTGGATCCTCTGTGGCATCCAGATATGGCCAAAAGGCAAACAACAACATGAGAATGAATATGACATCAGAGTGGCACCTGTCCTTCCCTTTAAACTGGAGTGTTCCAGGCACACAGTGCTGTGATATTGAGGAAGCTGACACAAGTGAAAGAAGGATTTATGGCTCATTAATGGAATAAGACAAACCTGTCAGTGGGTAGTTTTTTCTTCCTATGAGTATTTACTCTTTTTTCATTTAATAGTTGTTTCAATTACCTTTTGAGAATGGGGGAAATTCCCTGGTAAATATATATATTTTTTCCTCCCTCTGCCTTTTCCATTGTGCAGGCAGAGTGTGTGTGCGTTGTGAAGCCACTTATGTCAGGTACCTCTGACTGTTGCACTCTTTGTACCGTGCTAGGTACCAGTGGACATTTGACAGGTTTCTTTTGGTCTAAGTTACAAACATGTTTTGGTGATAGATGATATCAATGTGTCAGCAACTGTAAAATGCCAAGGTGATGACCATGTATCACCTGGCTGTGGCAGATAATTACTTTCTGGAGGTATGGATGGACCAGCGAGCTGCCTCGGTATTTGCCAATCAGGACCCATAGTGGTTCTGCAGTTTGGTGAATGCATGAAAACACAGCACATGTTCCCAAACCTGATCTGACCTATCAGTATGCAACTGATGTACTTAAGAGACAGTATAACTGTAAACATGTCCATGCACATTTGTGTGTTGGGGAGAAATGGAGCAGGTTTATGGTCCTCTGGAATTCTACACATTTTCTCCTTTTTAACAACTCACCCTTTTTTTTTTTACAGATTGCTGAGCCATACGTGGAAGTCAGCCAGCTCTTCAGGCCGTCACGGGCCCTGGATGTAGTTGTTCTAAATGTGAAGAACTGGTGCTGCGAAGAGCCTCTCCATACATCCCAGGAGAAAAGAAGACACCGTTTGTCTCTCACCTTGCATAATTACACCGTACGATATCGGAAATGCTCTCAGCAGAGATGGCGGCTGATGGGGAGGTGAAGAGTTTGGAGAGCAACAAATGCAATCAGGTATTGGCTGCTTGGAATTGTAATGATATTATAATGATTTTGAAGGCATGTCTTCATAAATGTCCGCTGTCTGGGGATGCAGAGGGGAAACATGGGGCCTTTGCATGGATGGGCTCTCTTACCATGAATTTATTCATGTCCACTCCCGTGTGCTGGTGCAGACTCTGTTTGCTCATCAACTATGCAGCTGCTTCTGCAGCCCCCGTCCCAAGAGATGAAAGTTTGTAAACATGAATAATAATCAGGAACAGGTCGACGGGCAGGTAATCTGCATGTGGGTTCCGGAGGCAAACTTGCCCAGTGTGCATCCAGTGGGGTGGCCTCGCATTAGCATTTTGTTTGCACAAAGGTGCAGGTAATGTTTGATCTCTTATCAAGACAAACAGAATAGATGTAATTTCTAATTGCTTTTAAAGAGATTAGACCTCATTTAAAGAGGGGAACGATTGGCAAATAGGTTCTGTGGCTTCTGGGCATCCTTGGTGTTTGATTAGGCATTCATAAAAAAAATGTAAATCAGCAGTTGCACAGCAAAAAAGAACTGCACCCACACAAGTTTTGCTCCTGTTTGGGGAAACTGAGTTTTTTTATTTTTTATTTTTTATTTTTTTTTCTGTTCGGTATAATAAATATACACATTAGGTTTATGCAGTATGGTCACCTTCTATTTACCCAACAATATGCCATTTGTTGGTAATATTCACATTTTCTCTCTGGCTTCAGTGGAAAAAGTGTGAATTACATTAAACCTCCAAGCGAGCATCTGGTGTACGGCTAAATTAAAACGGGTAAGGGTTTATAGACTTCAGCCTCTGGTGGATCCACGTTATATTTGGTCATATAATGACAGGATGCTGGTGATTAATTAAGAGCCTGATTGTCGTTATTACTGGGGCAAGAGCGAGAGGTTTGATCTTGGAATGACTTTGGAGCAGGAGGAGGAGTCAAACGTTTTGCTATTCAGCAGCCATACCCTCTTTTGGCGCTAACAAGCCCCAGACAGCAAACAAATCTTTGATAAGTCATCCTCATTGCCCAGCCCCGTTTTATAGATAGCCTTAAGACTTTAATCCAGATCCAGTGACAGGCTCATCCTCAGTCAATAGGGTAAAGACAAGCTCATGCTAGGGATGTGTGCACTTGCCAAAAAGCTGGTTCAAGCGCTCATGCTCCGAATGTTAAACTGGAGCTCACCTCCACTGAAGGGTGTTGAAGGAAGGATTGACTTACTGCATGCTTTGTGTTTCACAATTCAATCTGTCTGAATCTTGGTCAGAAAATGACTTGCAAAACGATGCCTTTTAGTGGCACAAACTGGTGATAGGTCATTGCTGCAGTAAATGAAAATGCTGTAACACCTCGCCGTGCATTCCTTTGGAACTATTAAACGCATGTGTGTACGTATATATTATTTTGCATTTGTCAGCTGTGTTTAATGTCTGCGGTATATCTGTGCTGTCACCAGTGATCGTTGCACACTTACACTGCAGACATTTAAGCTGGAGCATCTGCGAGGATCTGTTGGAGTTAGCTGGTGTGCCCCGCAGGTCCCAATCTGTCTTTGTTAGGCGCGCTGCACGGGTTATCGCACTTGCCTTGGCGAAGACTGATCACCACTTTCTTACCGGCCTGTGGAGATGCAGCTTGTATAACAATTGCCATCTATTGTGTAATTGTCAAAAATGACATCACGTCCCTTGTGTATAGCGACAACCCCCACCTTCAAAATGTGTTAAAAATTAAACACGTCCCATTTCAGTACTGAATGTGAATATATGAATAATACATCTCCCATAAAGGAGCGGGATACGGCCAAGTATATTTATTCTGGTGCTGTACTTACATAAAACCTTAAAGCTGTCATAGCTTTGAAGTTTTCACAATTTAAGTTATGAAATTTTAATTTTGTTTCACAGTGCTGTAGTAAAGAATTCTCAATCATATGTCGACAAAATGACAAAAAATTCAGTTTTTCTGGAAGAAAAAAAATCAATCTTGAACCATATGAGTAAAAAGTCAGCTTCCCAGCATGCCATTAGAGGGGTCAAAGGGCACTGTTAGGCTGTGCATGCTACCAAAGCTTCATGGAGCTGAATAAATGTGATAGACATGTAATTGTGACTGAAAGTGCCTAATAATGATGTAAAATGGAAAAAGTAAGACAGTGACGTACACAACTAATAAACAGGCCACCAGAGAGCCTGTTGGGAAGAACAATGGATATAATCTGGACATATTGCACATGAACGGTTTGCTGGATATCTGGTGGACAGAGGTAAGATCACTCTCACACAAGTCTGTTGTTTCAGTTGCCAATAATGCAGTTCCCACATTTTTGCTTTCCAAAATGTGGAGAGGGACCTGGATTCTATTCCTGGTCATGGTACCTGTGTGTGTGTGTGTGTGTGTGTGTGTGTGCTTGAATGCAACACTTCATTTGCATTATCCCAGACTCTAAATGTCTGAGGATCTAACCTGCATTGGACTGGCATCTCTTTAAGAGGAAGTCGGGATAAACACCTGCACCAATGGGCCTCAGGGCTTATGCAGGATTCATGTATGCCGTATTTTCCGGAGTATAAGTAGCGTTTTTATTATACTAGTTTGAGAGGTCCTGCTACTTATAGTCCAGTGCGACTTATATATGGAAAAAATAGTGATTCACGACCACGATCAATTCCTAGACAGGATGGTGGACACAGAGATGACTGAACAGGCCCAGTCTTGACGCGCACCGTTTCTGACAGGCGCTGCATGTAGTTGCTTCAGTAAACTTCTGTTGGTCAGGATCTTGCTCTCTCTCCTTCCTCTTTCTCCTCTGTGTTGTTCATCCACATTTTTTCAAAGACTTACACTCCTGTGTGAATCATTGCTCACCAGCTAGCTCGGTCCCTCGCTTGTCCTTCCCACATCTTCCAGTTGATGGCGCAGTTCTTGAAGTTGTGTTTCAGGAGGTTCTTGTAGTGGTCCTTCTGCCCTCCTCTGGACTGTTTTGCTTCACTCAGCTGGGACTAGAAGATCTGCTTCTGAAGTTGGCTGTCATCCATACAAAGGATGTGACCCACATACCGAAGCTAGTCCTTGATGATGACGCACTCAATGCTCTGGAGCTTGGCTTCAGCCAGGATGCTGATGTTGGTATAGTAGCCTTCCCACCTGATATGGAGGATACTGCTCAGGCCGTGTTGGTGGAATCACTCGAGGGTCTTCAGGTGGCAGCAGTCGGTGGTCCAGGTCTTAGATCCATACAGCAGGGTTGGCATTACAACAGCTTTGTAGATGAGGATTTTCGACTCGTGTTGAAGGTCTCTGTTGTTGAAAACATGGGTGTGAAGCTGGCCGAGGGCAGTTCCTGCACACTTGAGTTGATGTTAGACCTAGTCATTGATGTCAGCGTTTGATGACACATGGATGCCCAGGTATGGAAAGTGGGTCACGTTCCCCAGGACCGGTCAGTTCAGTTTCACAGCAGGAAGCATTGGATTGACCATGTTGGGTGGAGGCTGATACAGGACCTGTGTCTTCTTCAGGTTGATGTGAAGACCAAGCTTCATGTAGGCTTCATCGAAGGCTTCAAAATCTTTAATTTTTAATATTGAATTGGGGAATCCTTATTTGTTAGAATTTGGCTTGTTTTTATTTGGACTAAAATGCACTTTCGTTTCAATAAAACCATTTAAAATCCCTACAAAATTTTAATTTAAAACTTCTTTATGTGCAAATCATCAAAATCAGCTACGACTTCACAGATGATCAGCAATATTTTTAGTTTTTATAAGAAATGAAATGATTACATTTGCATTAATTATATGCAATATGTCCCACATTGTTTCAACATAAAGTGCCTCGATATTGACTGGCTCTTAGCTCTATCAAGATTTGCCAAGATGTCAATAGTCATTATTCCTTATCTTGTCTTGATTATCCCCTGAGCTGTAAAATCAATTAGGCATAATCCAATTTGGTTCAATAGGTTAAAAGTTCATACTGTACAATGACTTATTGTATGTGTCAATCTTCCCATGAATGGAAGTCTGTCATACATTTATGCCATTCCGAGCTACAGCAGGTTACATTATTTTCGCACCTTAAGAATATATATGTGACTTGCAGAACAACTGCAGTGCTTCAGTTTAGGAGAGTCACACATTCCTAATCACATGGCTCATAATGTTGGATACAGCTGCAAGCAGCAGCTACACGCTGCACGATGGCAATGATCAATACAGAGGAGCTGGTGTGAGTAAAGCAATGCAAATTATTTCATGCAGAGTGTGCAGGTAAAAGGGAATGATGCCACTGAGCTTGTTTTTAGCAGCTCACATTGAAATACGAATCTCGACATCCAAGGGCAGACTTTCTCAATGACCATGTACTCCATATCCCTATACCTCCTGCATCCACACTGAGGAAAACCTCTTCAGGTTATTACTCTCAAATCTCTGCCAGCGACTCCATCATTCCCTGCTTGATTACATGATCAAATACAAGTGTCTAAAAGCAGTCTACAGAAATAGAACACTGAAGTAGTAATAATTCCCTTATTTTCCACACCAAATCCAATTTTATCAGCACATTTGGGCGGATAAGTGTTCATCCTTGACTGAATTTAATGGAAGCCTGCAATAACACATGGGCATGTCAGAGATAACGTAAACTGACATTGCCATGAATAGCTTTGTTTTTCACATTTTTCACATTTTGTAAGGTAATGATCCAGTAGTGAAGCAGGACACAATGTGATGAACATTAAACAGGGATACAGCCAGGAATTCTTTGTGTGGGTGGGGATGGGTCCCGCTATTCAATAGATGTTGCCATAGTGTTTGGAGCATTTCAGGCCACTGAGGGCTGTATCTTCCACCCTTTGCAATGCAGTGCCATTGCAGGCTTTTTTAACAGACAATCAGATTATGAACCCAGGAAATCTCAAATACATTGTATGCCACGTTTATAGTGCTTCAAGCATTATGGCACAATGAGAAGATTGTTTCATGTAGTGTTTTTGAGGATTTCAGAAGCAATCCCTGCATCTGAATATTTAGAAGAGGTGGGCAATCCCGGCTTCAGGGAGTGAAAGTTCTACCATATGTTCGTTCCATCCACCCAGTTAAACAACTGATTCTGAAAAGTTCAACTCTTCAAACAAGTAGATGAGGTAATCAGTGAAATCACCTGTTTTTGGTGCACAGCCAGAAGCAATACATGGTAGAATGTTTATGTGGGGGTTATCCACATCTGATATATAGTATGCACTAACATCAGCTATGAATCTACTACCCAACTGTTACTGTAGTACATCCTAAAACTAAGTGACCGAGCAGGTGGGAGACAATTCAGACGTACTACACCGCCACTATCTTGCGTGTCCTTTGATCCGGATGTTTACACATGACGCATATGCACATGCCCACGTGTGTTGTGAAGATTTCTCTATTTTGCAATGGCAGATTTTTAAAAATGGTTTCTGATATATGTCTGTAGAATGCCATGACCCCTTGTACGCTGGTACTGTTTTCATGTATGTTTGCTATCTTCTTTGAATTTTCAGAGGAAGTGCTTCTTCAGTTATCAGGCTCAAGCTGCCTCATGGGATAGGGTAGTGTAACCCGTTTGCACACTATGGAGGTAGTAGATCATCTGGATACTGTTCAACTACTGCTAAATGCTTACTGAGTGTTTTGATAACCTAAGGATTGTGACATACTACTTTTGGCCGACAATATAGTAAGCTAACATGATTATTCAGATGTAGCTAATCATTTCAGCAGCTGTTCCATGTAACTTTCTGAAACAGCTGGCTCATTTAGCATTTCGAGCCCTTGGAAAGAGTAAACCATTTCCTGCAGATTTTACTTATTTATTTATTTTAATGAAATGTTTTGGACATTTTGAAGCTGTTGCTTACTTTTAAAAGTAAGTTATAAATGTTTGTGTTTAAAATGTTTCAAAACAGTGAATCACTTTCTGAAGCACTTTGTCTACTTGTTTAAAAAAACAACCCTAATTTCTGTTGTCACTATCTGTGGAATATTTTGGGAAGGGCTTAAAACACAATCCATGCCAGTGTCTCCACCTGTGGTAAAAAACAAGTCATAATTTTGCGAGAAACCTGAAAAATCAAGAAGATACTGGGTTCTACTGAATGAAAAAGACAAACCGTTGTAGATTTGGGGAGGTAGTGGAGGTTCGAGAAGTGGGCTTGTAACCAGAGAATTCTTAGTTCAATTCTCCACTCAGTCAAGAAACCTCACTAAGGTGCCCTTGAGTATGCAGTTGGTTGCCTTGCATGGCAGCACCCTGACATCAGTGTGAGTGTGTGAGTGTGAATGGATCAATGTGACACACCATTGTAAGTGCTTTGAGTGTCTGCACAGATGGAAAAAGACTACAGAACTGCAGCCCATTTTTTAAATTGAATATTTGAATAATTAACTGACTGTAGCTTTCATGAGGTGGAGAAAAGCTGTAGGTCATTGAGGAATTGTCCCTGTTGCAGCCCTGGCCAAAGTCCTTTATGTCTCTGGATCAGAGTGCACTAATTTGATTTCATGGGATGCTGTTGAAGATGCATTAATCTATCCCAGACCATCACATGCCCCTGAGCAGCTGGAAAAAGAGGCAGAGTGAGACACAGAGAGGGGAGTCGGGTTGAAGCAACGTGCCTCCCATTCTAACAATGTTCTCTTACCAACAGAAGCACATCCCTCCAGGCAAGCCATGTAAACAGTGCACACCACCTCTAAATCAAACACTTGCTTTACTGCCCTTCCTCTGTCTGACAGTTGATGGTCACTTTGTTACTTTGTCTGTAACAAGTCATTCTCTTCATTTGGAAATCAGTCCTTAAGTAAGTCCTCCATAGGCACTGGGGTCCAATGGTGCCGGTGCATATCACCGGTTCCTGTAGCATGAAGTGGGTGAGGCATTAGATGGGACACCAATCTATTGCAGGTTTTGCCCATTTACAGTTGGATGGACTGGGACAATGTAGATAAAGTGAATTGGCCACAACACAGACAGGTAGCATGGCCAAGAATTGAACCCAGGTCTATATATTAGTAATGCAACTCATATCCCATTGAGCAGGTAGATCAGTGGGATATGTCCCAGAAAGGAACAGTTCAAAGCAATCATTGAAAGTCCAGTGCTAATGTCATGGCATTAATGTCCATAGTGAGTGTATATAAACTTCTGACTACAAATGACTTAATGTCATTAAAGCAACTGCTTATGTGACATCAAGTCATTCGTACCCAATGATTCTTTGGGGAGGCTTAGTACCAAAGACATCCAGTTGTTATGAAGTCATTGGTTAGGGTCCAGGTCTCACAACCCTACAGGAATACTGGTATTAGGACTCCAAAAGTCTTGGCTCTTCATCCTCCTCCAAAGGTATCAGCATTGCTAAACACATCTGTCCAGTGTCCTCATGACACTAAAAGCTCTACTCAGACTGCTTTTGGCTTCGTAGACAAAGAAACCAGAGACATGTATAAGGTGTAGTATCTTGAAATCTTGGGTCTGACACACAATGTAAACCTGAACTTGCACCTGAAGTTTACAAACCAAGGACATTTTGAAGCTTTAAATAGCAGCATTTTATGAGAGGTTTTGGTTTCAGTACTTAGACTAAATCTGAAGATACCCCATTATTTCAACAAAAGTTATACATTTAAAAATGGGATTTCTTTGAGAATCTGAAGTATTGTTGTCATTCTTGTTTTGCTGACATTTATTAATGGTTATGGTTCAGGATAGGGTGATAGTTAAATTTGTACTAGTTTCAGTCATATTCCTAAAAATAAATTGACTATCATTCACAATTAGAAGTTTAAAATTGATGTCACTGTTGTGATATCTACGGCTCTGATACAATGTTGCAGTTGACACCCATGGTGTGAACTATGCTGTTTTTCAATATAAACCAACTTCTGTGCTCTTTTTCTATAGATGTTCAAACATTGCTCTTGCACCATACAAGAAGGTTGCATCTTGAGCTTCTAAATATGCCTGAACAGTCTGGATGACATCATCATGACTCTGAAAATACTAGTATTTCAGTTTGGGAACTGGGTATAAGTCAGATGGTGTCAACAAAGGTAAGAAAAGGGCATGAGGCAGCAGTTCAAGGCTGCAGTTGACTAAAATGTGGCAGAATGGGCAAATATGTTGTGTTGGAACAAAAGTAGTTTTGCTGTCTGGTTCTTTTTGATTATTTTTGCTGTCAAAATTCAGAAAGTTGAAAGACAGGTTGATGCATTGGCTTTGCTCTTACCTACTGACACTCAAAGGCTCTCTATTGACAGTTATTTGAGTTCTTGTATATATAGTTTTATCGTGGTTTATAAAAAGTTGTCATACTCAAGTTCAGCTATTCCCCTTGTTTATGGGCAGGATCATAAGTTTTCCAAATGTAGCTTTTTACCTTGCAAGCAGATGGAATTATTTCTTTTTGTGACATACAAGGAATTTGGGCTTTTGATGTCACCAGAATGGCTCATCAAACATTTATGAAAATCACTAAAACATACAAACCTTTACCATATCACAATAGAGAAAGCAATAAAGTATTACTCTAGAGTTTTAATGCTAATCCATGTGTATCATCATACCAAATACTGAATCTTTAATTGGTCCCGATATCAGCCCAGCATCTGCAGAGCTACCTTGTGCTGGGAAAAGGCAATAAATAAATAAATAAATAAATAAATAAATAAATAAATATTATAACAGGTTTTACTTGCTGGCAATCTTGCCAGTAATTTCACAATTTTGCAGTCATCATCCAATGAGATAACGATGTGACAACAATGATATAGTGATGTTCCTGTTTTATTCAAATCCAGTGAATTTGTTTGATTGGATGTATGCGGTTATGTTGACCCTTTGTGTGAGTATAATATAAAAAAGACATCTAAGTGTTTGCTGTGCTTTGACTTTTGACTTCACCTGATGTCACTGCATGATGTCATTGACATCAAAGATGTGGTATGTTTGTTAGACCCAAGAGAGTAGAGTTCTATGCAGAACACTGTGTTTCAATATCTTATCTAGTTCCTCAGATATGGTCATTACTGTGTTTTCAATGATGATTTCTGATTTAACCTTGACCTTAAATCTATGACCTTGGCATGACCTGTGTTGCACGAGCACAGTCCACTGAGTTTATCCACCAATTTTGATTGAATTTGCTTTTTGAATATATTGTAGGAGAGAGTAGATGATGACCTCTCATTTGTTGTTGACCTTTGAGCTATGACCTTGACATAACCTGTCTTGCAAGAGGACTGTCCACTGACCTTAAGTGTAATTTTTTTGGCCGATTGATTCTGTTTTTTTTTTCTTTCTGTCCGAGATGCGGCTGGACCCACCTGC
>CABFOU010302991.1:0-10601 GCA_900660325.1 Opsanus beta
GTTGTGGTGCGGGGTGGGGGGGGGTGTGGGGGTGGGGAGCGTTAGTTTGTTGTTATTCATCGTGGGTCTGCAGCTGTGTTTTTAGTTTAACCACAGCAAGGACACTCACAGAAACACAGAGCAAACTTTGGGAGAAAAGAAAAGTTTAAAAATATGTTTGTAAAACTGCACTCTGCTCGCTGTGTCAGTCGTCACTGCTGTGAGAGACACTCAAACACACCGCCCCCCTCCTCCTGCAGCAGAGTGCAGACAGGACACAGACAAACAGAGACAGGGACTTGCTGCCAGGAAGAAAAAAACAAAACACACAAAAAAAAAAACAACAGACGTTATTCTAAAAATCAATGTTTGAATGTGGTACATTTTATGTCTTGTGTCCAGCCTTTTTCTTCAGAACAGCATCAGCGCAAAACCTGCCTTTTGGCAGCCCAATTGACAGAAATCTGCACATATCTCTAAATTTGGCTTCTACATGTACAGATAGAACCATGGGACTTATAGGATGTTTAACATGAAAATCCAGCCCAATGCAACAATAAATGATCGATAATGAACAATTTTGCACATTATCACCCCTATAAATGTTAATATTCGTGTGTGATCATCAGTCTTTATGTTGATTGTGTCAAATGAAATCATGGTCAGAGAATAAGTGA
The DNA here is from genome assembly GCA_900660325.1 of Opsanus beta. Taxonomy (NCBI): domain Eukaryota; kingdom Metazoa; phylum Chordata; class Actinopteri; order Batrachoidiformes; family Batrachoididae; genus Opsanus; species Opsanus beta. The sequence goes on from CABFOU010302991.1 coordinate 657, forward strand.
TTTCATCAGATGCATGAGTCATTATGGGGCTTCAGGTCAGGCCATTCACATAAACACATGGTCTGTTCCAGGCTGCTGGAAACAGAAGCAAGATCTGTAGCTAGAACTAGTCCCTGTAAGTCAGGTAGTATGGTGCACACCTTCTGCCATGCCAGGTTTAGAGCCTCGTTCTTCTTCTGGTCCAGTTCCTCGATAGTCTGCAGGATTTTAGCTTTGTCGTTCTCCACAATCCTCTTCTTCTTCATCAGGTCGTTATACTGCAGGAAGGGGAAGGCCATGGCACAGAGTTAACATGTGAAAGCTAAACTTGGACTGAAGCCGTTGGTTCTTTTGTCCTCACCCTTTCTTCTGCCTCATTCAGCATGTTCATGGCCCTCTTGTTGACGTTCCTCTCCAGCTTGCTGGTGGTCTCCTCCAGCTTCTTCAGGCGCTGGCCGGCCTCACGAGGGTTGTTGACCTTAAAGTCATAAGACGTGTTGGGCTGCCCAAAGAATTGGCGCTCTGACTGGATCCAGTCGTGTTCCTCCAACATCCGATTCACCTGGAAGAGAGAAAAAGTCGAGAGGCGGTTAAGCGGAGTAATCCATATTTTTGATATGAAACAGTCACAAATCTGATGTTAGTGGGTTCTGCGTGTGTCTGTGTACCTTGTCAGCAGCATCATGACTGTCTTTGCGGTGTTTGTTAATGTTGTGCTCCATCTCCTTGATCTTCAGCTGGACTTCGTTGTTCTGTTCCATTATTTTATTGGCCTCTGCACTCTTCCCCTGCAACATTCAGCAGGAGACACGTCTTGTAATTGTTAAAATTAGATTAGATGATGAAGAAACTGAAGTAAATAAAATCAATCCTTTTCCTGTTTAATTTTAAAATCTTCAAAGCCATCCTGACATTAAAAGCTTTGGTCCTCTTCGATTTTACGCAGAATTGACTAAATTTACTTTGTGTTGAAATTTAGTTATTACATTTCTGTGGTAACACAAAAATAAATAAATAAATAATCATACTATAAATTTGAGAAACATTCTCCTCGGCCTTGTTTCCACTAAACGTGGTACATGTGAAGGAAGGCTGAGCCTGGAATTGCCCTGAAAGGATTTTGTTTTGGCAAAAGGTCAAAGTCGACTTTTTCCCCACGCCGATGTTCACAAACTCGGCACACATTTATGTACATGTGCTGTGGAATTGCCCAGGAAAGCTCAAATTTACCAAAGGTCAGCCATTTGGTCAATATTTATGTTTTTAATTCCAATTTGTACCAAATTTGGAAGTGGGTTCTGGAATTGGCTTGGTGAGGTCAAATTTGCCAAAGGTCACTCATTGGGATCAAACTCTTCGCTGCCTGTCTGTTTGTTGACCGGCTCATCCCAGGTCCTTGAGCCAATTTCGACAAAACTTGGTGTGTCAATGAAGGCTGACCCCAAAACTGCCCTGAAATAATTCATTAAGAATGATGTGGAAAAGAGCACAGCATGGGAGAGGGGAGAGAAGAAAAAAAAAAAGCATTTCAGATTTTCCTATCAAGCATCTTTTTTCTTTCCTCTCCGAAATTATTTCCAGACGAGGCAAATTTTGGTCATATTGCCGATATAAGATAGTGAATCCTTTATTTGAATACTAAGGGACAAAATGATACCTTTTTAATGACTTTAATGGTTAAAACAAATCAAATTAAAATCAAAAGGGACTTCAGCTTCAAGTTGTGAAAAGACACAAACATAGAGTTGGGACTGTACTCACTTTCAGCTCTTTGTCCTGAGCCATGATCACCTCCTTCTGCTTGGTGAACTCCTCCTGGGCTTTACGCACGGCCTCCTGAACACCAGCAGACAGAATTCATGCTCAATCTTCCACATCTGAACAGCTCCACTACAGATTGGTTTCTTCAGTGCTGGCGTTACATGGGTGAGATCAGTCTCACCAAAATGGGCCAAATCTCTTGAATTTTCAGTCTCACCTTGTTCTGGGACACCGTGCACGACATGCTGTCTATCTGCTCCTGGATGGCCTTCGTGGCCTCGTCCACAGCCTGGATCTGCTGCTCGTAGCCGGCCTGCTCCCTGCGCAGCTCCTCCAGCTCCAGGGCCACCGCCTCAGACTCCTACCCACAGGACAAGAACGGAAAAACAAACGGCCTCCGTCTATTTGTTGCACTTTTTTTATTTAAACTTCTTGAAAGCTGCACAGACTCGACTGTGCGTTTACCTGCTGCTTCTGCTTCAGCTTCTTGTTGAAGGTGTCGGCTTTGGCCTTGGCTGCGTTGAGTTTCTGCTGGGCGGCTTTGAGCTCCTTCTCCCTCTCTGCCTCAGCATTCTTCATCTTGTTCTCCAGAACTTTGTACTTCTCTTCAGCTCGCTTTTGCACCTCCTTGGTGACGCGCAGAGTCTCCTCGCTCTCCTCTGGTTAAGAAAACACACAGCTGTCTTAGCAGCGACTAACCATTAATAAACCGCTGCTCACGTGAGCCTGAGTGAGTCACCTGCCTTACGCCTGACCGTCTACATAAACTAAATAATTCTGAAATGCGATTTTCTGCACGTGTTAGCATTCAGACCGATGGCCTTGCGTAGCCTCTGCAGCTCCTCCTGTTGCTGGTGGAAGGCGCTCTGCTGCAGCTTCGTCTGCAGAATCTGTTCCTCCTCCACCTTCAGCTCATACTGCTGCTTCAGCTGTCTGTACCTAGAGGGGGGGTTAAAAAGTATTTGGATTCAATCTGGAGTAAAACTCTACGCAGAGTATTTAAAACGGCTCCCTGCGTACTTTTCCGCGGTAGCCTTCAGGCCGGCCAGCTGTCGTTCAGTTTCTTGAAGCTGGGCTTCTTTGTCGTTCAAGCTGTCCCGAACCTCCTTCAGTTCCTGCAGACTGGACAGCAGCGACGCCGACTGGGAGCGAGCGCCTGACGGAGAAAGAGATCATGAAGAAGTCTGCACTCTGCATGGAGAACTTTGTGTGCAAGAATGGATTCTCGGGCCCTCACCTCCGCTCAGGGTTCCCTGCGGGTCAAAAATGTCGCCCCCAAGAGTGACCGTCTTGGTCATCACCTGCTTATCGAAAGCCACTTTTTTGGCATTGTCCAGGGTGTCACAAACCAGCGTAGATCCAAACACGTACTCCATGGCTTTACGCAGGTCAGCCTCATAGCCCACCAGAGACAGAGCGGTGTGGACGTTGTCACCTCCCACCTGGAAGAGGACAAAGAAAACCCAGGGAACGGGGGAGAAAGAAGTCCTTTATACTGATGCACTAAGTATCATCACAGTTTAGTGGGACAGGAGTAGAACCACCAATATGTGGACCTCGGTTTGATCCCCGGTCACGCCACCTGACTGTGTCCTTGGATAAGACACCTAATCTGCATTGTCCCAGTCTACCTAGCTGTGAATGGGTACCAGACTAGCCTGGAGAAGTAACCTGTGTCCTGCCCAGGGGGAGCTGTGCATCGCTTCATGCTACAGAACCTGAGGATAAGCACCCGTGGGCCTCAGGACCTCTACGGGACTTACTCCATGTTTCCAGAACTCAAAGGGTGAGCAAAATGCAGGGCTGCTGCTGATCCTTAAAAAGTCTTAAAAGGAACTCAATTTGTTCATTTAAAAATAAGGTCTTATATACTGGATGAATTGTAAACAGATTGGAGAACACACACACACACACACACACACACACTTTTTGGGGTTGCCCGAAATTAAAGCCATTCTGGCAGGGGATCCAAACAGAAGTCCGATCCATTCTGAATGTCAACTTATCACTGGACCCAGTATACTATATTATAGGTTTAATTCCAAGAGGAGATATAGGAAGGTGAAAAGTTCACCTGTTACATATTTTCTTACTGGTGGCGAGGAATATGATAACTATGTCTGGGCTCAAACCATTACCCCTCACCAGCGGAGGGGTAATTAACCTATCAATTATTTTCTGATTAGTTGACTATCCCTTAGTATATTTTAAAAATTAAAAGGGAAAACAAAATCTAAATATTTAAAGCATATAAAGTGCCAGAAATTAAACTGGCATCTATTGGTGGGGGGGAGAATTAAGGAAGAAAATCTTGCACACAGCTTTCCCTCTTCCTGAGACCCAAAACAACACAGAACATAAAATTGTGACAAATTTTATAGAGCTGCAACTAATGAATATCAATCATTACCAATTAATCTATTGATTATTTGCTGGATTAATCCATTAGTTGTTCAGTCCATAAAATGTCAGAAATCTGAGAAAAATGTTGATCGGTGTTTCCCAAACCCCGAAGAAGATGTCATCAAATGTCCTGTTTTTTCCACAACCTGAAGATATTCAGTTGACTGTCGGAGAGGAGACAAGAAACTGAGAAATGTTCACATTTAAGAAGGCAACACAAGTGCATTCAAGTTCTAAATCCAACCAGCCTTTGTTAAAAAAAAAAAAAAAAACATCACCCTGATGACAAAAGCAAAGCAGCAGGTCATCCACAAAGACACAAGCCTGTAATTTTTATTTATTTAGTCATTTAAAATAGCAGCTATATATGCAATACTTTATGTTTTTAAACAGTTTGATTTGAACAGTAGTTATACAAGAATGTCTGCTGCGGCCAATAAGAGGTGAAAATTTAACATCACCTTTCAAAGGGCAGCCAATAAATCCGAAGTGTGGCGGTAAATTTTAAATCAAGTTATTGGCTCTCTGGGCCATTGGCCAAAACCCCTCAATGTCAACGTGAACCAAACTTTTCCAAAAAGGAGGTGTTGTCTCACCAGCTTCTTGGCGCTGTTGACGACATTGTCACCGAGCGTCCTGGCAGAGATCTTGTTCAGCGGAATAATGGTGTAGCGTCGCTGCAGCTCTCCTTTCTCTAGTAGCTTTTTACCAGTCACCTAAACAAACACAAAAACACCTTCAGACCACACGTTGGGCAAAATAAACACAAACATACTTGTCTGTATGAGCATATTAGCGCGTGTGGTGAACACCAACCTCCGTGTCAACGACGATGTTATAAAGCCGTCCTCCTGCTACAACCTCCAGCGCTGTAGCGTAAGAGACATCACTGACTGTGATCAGGTTTGCCAGCAGTCCCTTCACTTTGCTGCGGTCCCATCCTCGCTCAGGGTCCCTGCCGGAAAACATGACGCACATTCTGTCACATGGCGTCGCTTCGTTGGGACTTTTCCCAAGGTCGCAACAACAAAAAGTTTCATGCTTTGCTTTGTGTCGTTTTTCTTTCCGTGATGTTCGTATAGTTGTAATTTTGGTGGTGATCATGATTAGGAAACATTGCAAACACGACTTACAGGGCCCTGGACACACCTGAGGACCGCTCAGGTTTTACAGAGTCAAAAAGTTGGATATTCAACGCGTTCTTACTTGTAGTCAAAGCGCAGGTTGGGGAAACGCGACACAAGATTCTCGTAGGTCTCTTTAAGCTTGGCGACTTCTCTGGACAGCTGTCTTCGTCTCTCCAGCAGGCTCTCCTCCTTTCCATCTGCACACAGACACACACTTACTGTTGGACCTGATATAACCACATAAGAAAATGAGCTACTGTATTTGCCGTCTCTCACGCAGACCTTCATAGTTGAGTTTGGCTAACTCGGCCTGTAGTTTCTCCCTGCTGTTCCTGATGGCTTGCAGGGCGTCCTGGTCTTTCTTGTAACCGCTGTCCATCATTTTCACTTCTGCCTGTTTGGTCTTCAGCTCAGCCTGCACATGCTTCAGGGTCATCTGGGCCTGCACAGGACGAGCGAGGACAGAAGACAACGGCAGTGGAAGTCAATGCTAAGCCAATTACAAAATAACACTACCAAGCAAACTCAGACTTCACAGCCAAAAACTTTCAACTGAAGTTGTTATTTCGAGGACATGATCTCGATATATGTTCAGTATCTTTAAAAAAATAAAACTTACGCCCCTGTGCAGATGCACCATCTCCTCACCTGTTTGGCCTCTGTATCTGCTTTGCTCATGTCATTCTTGCAGGCCATCATTTGCCCGGCCAGCGTGGCCTCCTCTCCATCCTCATTTGTGGAGAGTCCTGCAGACACCGCCCGGAAATGCTGCTCAGCAGCCTCCAGGGCAGCGCTCTCCTTCTGGCCCTCTTGCTGCAGAGCCTGAAGTGCCTCACTCAACTTAGCCACCTCCTTTACTTTGTCCTCGAGCATTTTCTTGTCCTTAAGATGGTGAGGAAGAGCAATGACAGAACAGCAGTGTTGTGATCACGCAACAGCTGTGAAATCACCCACATGTGTAGTCCATGTATTTTGGTTTTAAAAAAAAGTACCATATGGATTCATCTGAATTCCACATCCCTCATCACTAATATCAATTGTCATTACCTCTTCCATAGTCTTGATGAGCTCTTTCCTCTTCTTGGTTTCGTCTTTAAGATTTTGTTTTTTCAGGTCAAGTGTACTCTGAGCTTTGGCGTCCACACGCTGCACCTCAGCTAGCGCCTCCTCCAGCGATTTTAGTACTCCGTTCACCTCCTACATAGAAGGAAGCAATGTATGTCCAAAAATTGGATGTCTTTATACCAGTTTGATATAATAATAACAACAACAACACAATGTAACATAATTTTTCAGAACAACTTTTATGCATCAAAAATACAAGACGAAGTGAAAAATATGTAAAGAAATGAAGTCAAGACCTGAAGGAAAGCTTTCACAAAGCTTTTTTTTTTTTTATTTGAAACAGCAATGAAAACAATGGTTGTGAAAAAACTAAGTAAAAAAAGAGAGAAAAACAAATAAAGCAAAGCAGATCTAAGTTAATAACCTCATATTTTTTTCAAAAAAGATGAGGATGTCTATATTACCTGGTGAGAGGGTAACAATAATAATAACTTTATTTATACTCTCAGGACACTGATCCTCGTGAGCAGGCACACCACTCAGCAAAAGTTGGGAAACGTGGTGGGGTTCTGGAGAGCTTGGTGGACCCCGCGTCACCTCTGCTACACATGTTCCACACACCGCTCAGATCAGAGGACTCAGGACGGTATGGGGAAGAGACAGCAGGCGATCCTGATATTTCAGAAGGACTCTTTCTGTGTTTGGACCCAAATTTATTTATTGTCACTATGACAATAAATGTGCATTTCACAGCATTACGTGAACTTCGCAATTAAACTGCGGCTCATATGCATGCCGAACCGTGGGGGGTGTCCACATAGGTCAACTATGAAAATGTTACACCACGACTGTGCACCAAGCTGCATATACATCTGGAGTCATATCAGGAAAGGCATTGGGCTTCACTCTCGTATCGAAAAAGTATCCAGCGTTATACCGGACGCAATGTGGTGAGCCTGAACAAAAATGGAAGCAGCCAAAAGAAGATGATGATGACGGCATGCCAACCAATGCGTAACATTAATACCCAAGTATTTGAAAAAAATGAATTTATTCCATTTTGGAATAAGGCTGTAACATAACAAAATGTGGAAAAAGTGAAGCGCTGTGAATACTTTCCAGATGCACTGTATATCCAACAGTCTGGTTGTTTGGAATACACAAGCTAGGGTCTGATGCAAAAATGGCAAATTAACTGCACAGAGACAGGATGTGCCGAGACCCCGTACATACCAAAACCTCTTAAGGAAGGTCCTGAAGTAATGCTCTTCAAAGTTAGACATGTGGACAATGCAGCCTGCTGGCAATTACAGATGATTTAGGAGAGCAATGGAAGTTTAATCCAGTCATTGAATGTAGAGTGTAGAGTGAGAGTGAGAGAGAGAGAGAACACCAAGACCTCAACCAAGTTAACATTTGCATAAAAACTGTAAATATTACAATAACAATCCTACATTGAAAATGGTTCCGCTCATGTTTCAAGCCAACCCTCTAAACCCACCTGGTCTTTTTTCTTCTGCAGTTCCTGGATCTGGGCTGTAAGCTGCTGGACTTTGCACTCGTTCTCAGCCATGCAGTCTTGCATCTTGGTGATGTTATCCTGCATCACCTTTAAATTGTCAGCAGACTTCACCTTAGTTTCCTCTGCACACACAAACAGCCAGGCAACATACAGCCGGGACAAGTGCTGGATCTCGCGCATCAGCTTCTGGTACTCCAGGTACGACGATCGTTCCTGGAGACAAACAGAGGTTTGGTGGGGCGGGGAGGGGTGGAAGGGGGTTAACTCATGAAATAGATTAAAAGTATACGGCTGATATTCACTATCGTTTTCTTCAATATCACCTCACCTCTTGCAGCTTTTGCATGGTTGGTGTAATTTCTTCCTCCAAAATCTGAAAGCCAATCAAGTTTTACCAACATCTGTTAAAAAGGAAGTTTAAAATGAACACACATTGTTCAAAAATGAACCAGGAAGTGACATACGGTCTGAATCTCTTTCAGTTTAGCCTCTTTCTTCTCAATGGTTTTTTGAGCACTAATTTTTTTACATTCGTACATCCTGGTGCCCGCTGCCTCCTCAATCATGGCAAGGATCTGAAAGAAGAAAGGCTGTCATTTTCAGAAAGCACAGAAATACTGTGAAATGGGGGCTGATGTGTGCACTACCTCGAGCGGCTTCATATTCAGAACCTTTGTGATCCTTCCCTAAAATAATTCAAAGAATTCAAATTCAAATAATTCAAAGACCACATAATGTAAAACGAGATATTGACTCTGTGAGTGGGGGCGAAAAATAAAGTCTGAACTGACCTGCATGATGAGGAAATGTGGGTTGTTGACATTGAGACCAACAGAACAGAACAAGTCCTGCACTCTGGTGTTGTTGGCATTGACTCCATTGATAAGATACTTGTTCCTGCCACCAATTACAACCTTAAGGAAAATAAATATGATGTAAGAAAATTGATAAGTAAGTACCCCTCAAAACTTTTTCATTATTATTTATTTGTTCCCAACCTGTCTGGTTACAGTGATCTCATCATGGGTTTCAAAACCAAGAGGGCTTTGGCTTTTGTTGTAGTTGTCAAAGGTGATTGACACGGTGGCCTTGGTGATGCCACCCTGTCCATTTTTGTAAACCAAGTCTTGGAGATTTGACGCTCGAACCTTTCAGGTAAAAATGAAACAAAGGTGTCCATTGTTCAATGATTTGTTTCGTTGCTGCAAAAAAACACGGTGAATTTGTGAAGAAAATTACTGCATTTCGGACGTTAATAATTGTTATGTTTTAGTTGTCTCACAGCACACAGAAGTTGAAGGCAACTAATGAACACTGTGTCCTGTGCAGTTTGTGAACTGGGGCAAAGTCTTTTTTTTTTTTTAAGCTCAGAAATCTTACTGCTATTTCTGGAAGAGGGTGCCGTGCTTCTGGCGTTTGAATGACGCTCTAAACCCGTCTCAGCTGCCTACCAACCTTGCAAATTGCTTTGTTTTAAATGGGTAAGGGTGAGGATTAGAATAACGGTTTGGTTGAAAAAGTAAGTTGTCTAAGCTTCTCCCCTTTTCACTCCGGTTCGCGACAGCAGATACGATATGGACGGCACAAGTTCTTGCTCATATCACGGACATTTTTACGAAAAAGGTAGTTGAATCGTTCAATGAAGCATAATGGATAGAAGCAAAATGCATGGTAAATAGAAACAAAGTGTGTAAAAAATGATGTCAATCATAGAATGGGTGTCATCATTTTTTGCACACTTTGTACCGATACGATCTTGGAACCACTACGATCTCAGCACCACATGTATCAATGTCATACGTTTTGGTCCACAGCACACCGAAAAGGGGTAAACAGTCCCAAAATTTCGTTATAACTGTGTCAGCCTGGCACAGATATTCACTGTATAGTGAGTGTTACCATGTAGATAGCATGTACACCACACTGATTACAGGATCTAGACTTTATATGCCGGTATCAGAACATAATGTAGTGGTGCAGCTTCGCTAAAATTTCCATAACAATTGTGCATTTTGTGATAAAAGCATAGACTTTGGCACACATATTCGAAATTAACTAATGTTCATTTTTAGATATGGAGGCATCCTG
>CABFOU010302994.1:0-10968 GCA_900660325.1 Opsanus beta
TACCTATTGATACAGTTATGTAAAGCTATATGTGTGGGAACAACCACTTTAGACTGCACAATGTGGTTAGTCAAGCGAGAGCCCTATGTGCCAGTGTTTGCCAATTGCCGCTTATACTGGTTCGGGTCGCGGTGGCAGTACACCAAGCCACTCAGCCTCCACTTCCTTATACTGAGACAAGTCCTCTAACTCTTCTTGGGTGATTGTTACTGCCTGAGTGTTTATAATATACATTAATCTTGTTTTCATTGCTTTGATATATTTTTTTACGAGGATAAATCTCCCATATGTCCTGATCAACCTATCTCAATCTTTAAATAAAACATTGTTTGTGCATGTTTACTTGTTAGCGGGGACTAGCGCAGGAAATTGTGTCTAGTTACACTGTGAACTGTACATTTGACAAATAAAGAATTTTACGGCCTTACGGGCGGAGGTAATAAACGTTGTCATGCATGCCAAACGCAGAGACGTTTCTCTGGTACTTAGCAGTTCAGTGTTGGTGTTATTCAGAGGAGGTCAGGAGGAGTGTTGGATGGAACCCAAAACTAAGAGCTTGTGTTTATAGTTGCTTGTCACTTAAATGCCACATTGACTCAGTTTATTTATATCTTGATAATTCTTGTGCATGAGAGAGAGAGAGTTAGCACTGTGATGACAGCCAATTAATTCAGCTCTTGGGGACTCGGTGAATAGAAACAGTGACTCGCGGGTGCATTAGTCATGCAGTATGGCAGCACCGGCATCAGGGAGCACTCATACACTTTAAAGGTGACTCTCTCGCTCGCTCTCTCTCTCTCTCTTTCTCTCTCTCTCTCTCTGTCTCTGCGTGTGCCCACATTTGTTGTTTGCCTTTACTGCTATCCTGTCATCCCTCTCCCGCCCGTGGGGGCTCAGCGTGAAACAGCCTCATGACTTAAGGATACAGTCGGCAGCTTTGAGTGCAGCCTGAGAGAAGCCGAGTGTCAAACTTCCAACAAAGCATTTAACAAGCACAACAGTGCACAGTGCTAACAGATCATTCAAAGACTGTCGCCGAGTTTACCCCCTACAAGCACACAAACAAACAACTTTATTACATCTGATGTGATGCCGAGTCCAAAAGAGACGTGAGAGGTGCTGGAGCTTTGCTGAAAAACAACGGTGGCAGTGGCTACGGCAGCTGTTTTTGAGTATTTAAAAGTTCTGATGTTGGTTGATGACTCTGACTACAGCTGGAAAGCCAAAACATTAACAAAGGAATTTGTATTAAGATACACTTAAATGTGAAGGACATAAGTTCACGCAGAGTACTCACTCACCGCGTGTCTTTTATGCTCGTTTCCATCACTGCCGACTGTGAACAGCCTGCCTAACAGCTTGAAATGTTTAATTTCAATGTCACAACCAATCACATCTTGTACATTAGCTTCACAGATAATTCTGCAAACTTCACTGTGATAGTCACCAAACTGGAAGGCTTCGCCTTTATTATCACTCGACCGAGGAGGTAATGTTACATTTGCTAAAAGGACACCTCAAAATTTATGTCAGTTAAATTTACTGAAGAGTCAGGCCTTGGGTCAAAGAAGAGTTGATTAGATTTTGATTCAAATGGGAATTCAGGGCAATTTTTAAGTCATTTTTTTAATAACGCTTCCCAATGATTTCAAGTAGTTCCTTGTATTTTTAGGGTCATAGTAGGTAATAGTACCCGTGGGCATGAAGACAGCAAGGGCTACGGCAATAATGTGTGCCACATCTGGTCTAAATCAGATTAAAAATCAGATCCTTTGAGCTTTATCTTTGCCAACATGAATTATTGAAAGCAATTTCAGAGTGAACTTTCACTGATGTACCAAGTTTGGTTGGAAACAGCAAAAGGACCTCAGAGCGATGGGCCAACAAACAGACAGGCAGACATGACCTTGACCCCATTTGTTGCTGTATTTGATGTCACCTCTGCAATTCCAGGCAACTCCCCAACCCCTGCCACCCTGTGCATATGTGTGTCAGATTTGGTGGACATATTTACAGTTTTCACCACTGATCCCAGTGACCTTGACCCCAGTGACTGACCCTTGGTAAATTTGATCTTGCCTGTGCAATTCTAGAACCCACCTGCATGTGTGTGCCAAGTTTGGTGGACATCATAATCAAAATCACAGTTCTGATCTTTGGCTCCAATGACCTTGGCTTTTGCCAAAACAGACCCTTTAAGGGCAATTCTGGGGACAACTGACATCCACATATCAAGTTTGGAAATCAGCCAAAGGACTTGTGAGGACTATGAGAAAAAAAACAAACAGATAAGCATTTCTCAATATGCAGCATCATTATATGAACATTTGCTCACTGGAACAGAACTCTGACAACAGAGTTCTATTTCAATGCTGTTGACACTTTCATTTCATCTCTTATTTTCAGTGTGAAGCAGTTATTTGCTGGATCTCTGTTAACATGATGTTTTTCCATTATCTCTCATGTTTGACTTCTGATCTATGATTCACACCTTTGACGTTGAACACTGATCGTTGACCTACTTTTGAAAAGATTTTCTTCAACAGAAAACATGAAATTTCAGCTACAGTTAGCTAGAAGGCATACAGGAGACTCAAGCCTAGATTTGACCAATTTTCCTATTTAAAAATCCATCACTATTCCACCTCACCATGAAACTGTGACGGGTGGTACAACAGACAAAAGCTGCACTATGCAGTTTCTCCAATCACAGCCATACAAGCCTGTGACTCCTTCAGACTTGTCATGGGTGTCTTTGTGGCTTCCCTTACTAGTCTCCTTCTTGGCTTCCCTTACTAGTCTCCTTCTTGCACAGTTACATTTACAAATGTAACTGTGGAAATGAAGCCCAAGACATGTTCAGTGACTTGGAAATGTTCAAGTATCCATACCCTGATTTGTATGAACTTATATGAACAATAATCCTTGTATTTAGTTTGTCCAATTACTTGTGGCCTCTGATAATGGAGGGGTGGTGTATAAAAATAGCTGTAATAGCTGTATTTTTTGTTAAACCACTTGAATTACAGCAGAATATTTCCACTGAAAACACATTTCATTTTAACTCTATTGCCGTGGTGTACTGAGGTAAAGTTACAAAAATGTTGTCACTGCACAACTATTTGCAGACATCTCTGTACAGGACGAAAGCTCAAGCAGACCAGACTCAACAGAGTGGATAACTGCTATGGTGATTCTCACACCACCAAACAAAAAGGACAAAACTTATAGAACATGCAATTGCAGAAATGTTGCAGCTAAACAATCTTATATAATTCATTGTTCACAATGGCAGGATAACTGAATAGACACCAGTGAAGTACAGCTCTGAGTCCCAGAGAAACAGACTGCATTAGTGAGCCAGTGATAGTATTGATGTCAGATTGGTCACTGAGGTAGGAGATTTCCCAAAGCCCAATCGTGACCTTCAATTTCTCTTCAAGATGTTTTACCACTCATCGAAGTGAGTTCCTTGCATCTAATTTTCCAATACAGACTATACAGATATTGATGCAGGGTCTCAATCATTTATATATAAGATATTGAAGACTTCACCCCACACGTACTCAACATCTTAATCATTTTTAAGCCATTCCTCCATGCACTGAAAGTGCCCACTTAAGTTCTAAAAAGTTAGCATCCATATTGGTGCAGGTTCACCAACATTCAGCTAAGAGACATCCAGGAAGTCACTCCACACCAGCTGAAGTCTTGCATATTTATGTCAACAGATGTAAACCAGTAAAGGAAGTGAGATCACTTCCTTTACTGGTTTACATCTGTTGACATCTCTCAGTTCCAAAAAAGTTCCCATGGTGTCCAAGTGGTTACAGGATCCCAACCATCCAGACAGTACACTTTGAGAATATCACTTCAACACCCACGGTAGGACTGGCGTCTTATCACCCCACCCAGAAGACCTGTCCAGACGGTGACCAAGCATGAGCTCGGACAGAGAACAGAACATAAATTAATAAATGACACAGATTAAGAAGCCTTAACTTCAATTTAAAATCTAACTGCCATCCATTTAATATACCCATCAGCAGAAGAGCCCTATACTTAGCTAACACTACCTAAACGTAGAGTTTGATTAGACTGCATCATTCCCCCTGGGTGATATGACTAATAGAAGTAAAAGACAAGCCATTGATGCACTACAGCTAATTATCAATTTGCAAGGAAATGTGTATTTAGTCTGGATTGAAGTGACTTACCAGAATCTGATTGTTTTTGTTAGCAGACTGATTATTTCACAGAAAAGGAGCACATAAGCAAACCTCTGTGATCTGCTGACTTCTTCTTTGCCATTGGAACACAAAGTTATTTTACCCATTATAAGTTACCCATTATAAGAATGCAGAGTTTGGGCCAGTGCATAAGGGTTTACAAGATGCACCAGTTAACTGGGTGTCAGTCCATTTGCTTTAAAATTTATTGTATATGTGAATAACAGAAGTTTAAGATCTCAAGATTTCATCATTTCCCTGAATGGGAAGGAGACCAGCAATAATGTGTTGATGTCAATGAGTCTTCATAGCGAAGTCGCAAGTCCTCATTATGTTCTTCCTTGTGACCTCAGACTGTCACATCCTCACATCACTGGTGCCGACATCAATGACAATATTGCTGTGTCTTCCTTATGTGATGTTACACCGTAACATGAGAGGTTGTAATGGATGCTCTGCACCCTAGTTATCATAGGGTGCTGGGATACCAGGGAGCTGCTGCAGGCTAACAGAGCTAATGTAGCTGAGCTGCTAACAGCTACACAGGTTAATGCTAAAAGGTTTTTTCAAAGCAAAAACAGTACAAAGTAACAGAAAACAAATAAACATTACTTAAAGCACTTAAAGTGCATCAAGATCAAGTACAACCTTGTATGCTTTTAGTGTTTGAAAGTGTCACAGAACGTGACCTCAACAAGGTAGTCTGCTACTCTGAGTTACAAATGTCAGCACAGTTTTGACCTGTTTTTTTTTTTGTTGTGTCTCTGGTTCCCTCAGTGTTGTGCATGTATTTTGTGCATGTATTTCAGTGGCAAACATACGAGTACAAATAAAACTTTCTGGGTGGCACACAGTGATGGACAAAGTTCAGCTAAAAAGCTAATAGCTAATCAGTGAAAGGTTTTAGAGCCAAAAAACCAAGCCTTAGCTAAATTCATACCATAATAGTTGGTGGTCAGCTAAATGTTTTAGCAATTAAGCTTAATCACAGTTAATTTTTCAGTTAGCAGATTAGCAGATATCGAATCAAACTTTTGGTTAGTTACGCCCACCACTGCTGGCACTGATACATAAAGAGGTTGAGTTATAAATAGGACCATTTTGAGACAGGACAGATTAATACAGTTTGTCCTGTTATATGTCATGTCTCTGCTCTACTCAGACCAGCACATCCTGCATTTCTGTGCCAAAAAGCCATTAAAGTACTATAAAACCACTTTCTATCTACATAGTTGCTCCATTACATTATCAAATCCTATGAAAATCATCCAGCTTCCATTTTTTTCCCCCACTTAACAATTGGAATAAACCTGTGATGGACATCCCATCCAGGGGGAGTCATAGACTAACATCCACTTCACAAGATGGAATTCGGGGATCAGCACCGGCATCAAATAGCCTCAGGGCCTATATCGGACTTACTTCTTTCTTTTTAAACCATGTAAGAAGAAATCAATGTATGATGCTCGATAGGCAGCAGAAATTCATTTAAATTCAATTTATGTATCACAACATAAGTTGCCCCAAGACATTTCACAAGGGTACATGGAACGTGTTTTCTGTATTAGCAGACAGGCTTTTGCTACTCTGTACTATATGTCAAAAGAAAAAACAAAAGGATACAGATCGTCCCAAAAATCTAATCATTGGTTCCCAGGACCAAAACATCCCGCTATAAACCATTTCATCAAAATCATCTCCAACATTATGAGTTACTACACCCACAGATAAGTAAACCAACTGAAGTGATAACATATAAGCTTTTCCCAGGATGTCATTTTGCTCCCTGTGAGAATTAATGATGATCTCACAGTGCACTTGGAAATGGTTTTATAAGGTCAATTCACCCAAATTACAGAAATGCTTTTTTTCAGTCTCTGTTATATCTTGGTGTACAGTTTTGATTTGATTGATTGTCCTGTCTTCTGAGACATCAGGATTTATCATATAGGTCCCCATCTCAACACAATGCAGGCAAATGGCTCATCCGGTGGATGCCATAGAAATTACAACATACAGTTAAAAAAAAATCAACAGCCATGTATTCCTTACTGTCTGCCTCAGTATATCCTGTTTAAGTAAAGCTGTGATGTTTGGTCAAATGGAACACCTGCAGCTTGATGATTCTCCATTCTGCGAGCTGATGGCGGGACGTCTCCATGAGAAACAAATTGCGAGGGGGGGCCAGTAGGGGGCTGCAGTGCCTCCTCAGCTGGTGCATCGCTTACAAAGGGCTATTAGCCAAGGTCTGCAGCTGATAGATGAAGGCCCCGTAATGGTGCTGGAGCATGCTGAGATTTACAGTCTTTATATTTAACCAGAGCGAGATTAATTATCACCGGCAAATTGACAGGTGAAAGGAGGTGAGGGAGGTTTCTGACTGACATCGTCATTCCTCACACTGCTTCCTGCCAGAGGGCATTGCTCCTGACCTTGGCATGCCAGGGTTGTGATTCACCCCGCCTCCTTACAGTAGCACCACCCTGTTCTTTTTCTTTGATAAGTCGCCTTTGTTCTTGGTACAAATGTCACTCAACCCCGAGCAGCCTTTAAACCCCCACAAAGGTTGTCCAAGTGCAATGGACTGTCAGAATTGACAAAATGATACTTTGTCACTTTTGTGAGTGAGTGAGTGAGTGAGTGAGTGAGTGAGTGAGTGAGTGAGTGAGTGAGTGACACTGACACTATAGTGGTACTGAACTGTGTAGCTGTGCGGGTCAGGTCAAGTCTGTCGGCATGCACTGGTGCTGAGCATCACTGCATCCAGTACACTATGGATCCTGGTTTTCAGATACCCAGTCAAACACCACCTCTCGAGAGCAGCCATCTATTTCCTGGGTATCCACTTGGCCATTTCCCGTTGCGGGGGCATCCATAATGAGGCACCTGTGTGCTGGATCATGCACATGGCCAAAATTGCACAGCTAAGTCAATGCAAGCAGTGCACCTCATTTGAATCTCCTGACTTAACCAGTATTGAAGATGACAGAATGACATTGAGCAGCTTTGATAAATTAAGAACCTGTAACTGAGACGTAAGTTAAGCTCTTGCTCATTCAAAACATCACCACACACGCTCCCATTCCAAGAACTTACAGGTGTCAGACATGCTATGGAGTTCAATCCTTACAGACATACAGAATGAGGGTTTATATTTGAATTGTAAAGGTGTGATGGCACGTAGGTATCTGTGCTGGGAGTTGCCACAGAGTACTGGGAGGTCAGTCTGGACCAACAGTAGCCTTGGGCACCACTGTAGGGGCTCCTCTAAAGGTCAGTGTTGCTTGACTATGCACCCCATCCAAATCTATATCTGACTAGGGGGTCTGCAAACTGGCATCTGAGTCTCCCAAGTCTCCCTACGTTACCATTCATTTGATCTTAGGCCTATTTCCACCCCATAAACTCAACCTATAGCCCAGGTCTCACTACATTTACAGGACCGGCCCCTTCATTGGCCTTCTTAACCATCTGTGTCTCTGCTGCAGTGAAGAACCTCCGGGCTAGCAGCGGCAGTAAGCATATAATGCTAGCATATAATGCATATAAAGCTCGCCAGCAAACTTTAACCTTAATGTTAGCTGTAAGACAACATGAAAAAAAAGTTGGCTTGCTAGCTATCATTAGCATACAACTTTAGCACGCTATTTAGAAGGTAAACACGTTAATAATTTATGCTTTTTTATTTGATTTCCAACTAGATTGCTCGGTAATGGGTACTCTTAAAACATGCATTTCATTTGACCTGACTTCTCCACTGCAACATCCATCGTAAAATAAAAAAGCAGCGAGTCGTTTGTACCCACGTTCCTGGTGCATGAACGTATGTGGCACAATATTACGTGAGTTTTGCGGTCTGAGCGACTTTTGCCAACGCGGTGGATTTAGATGCTTGTGGTCTTGGCTCTGCTTTTCTCTTTTATTTCAGCACTGCTTCATGATGTGTTTCATTCATAGGTCCTAACAAATAAGCATTGAGTCATTTGTCTCCGCGTTGTCGGTGCATGAATGCCTGTGGCACAGTATTCCGTTACATTTGCGGTCTCAGCTTGTAGTCCTGGTTCAACTTTTCTCTTTTATCTTGGCAGTGCTTCTCAATCTGTTGCCTTTTCTCTCCATTCTGCTGATTTCTTACTTTCACTTTCACAAGTAGCACTTGTTGTTTTTCCATCTTCTGCGCGTGAGTTCAACCCCCGATCAGCCCACCCACGGCATTTCAGGGCCACTCAGAAAATGCATATTCCACTGCAGGGACTTGCCTGGCACTGAAAAGGTTCAGAAAAATCATTTCTCATCGGTGGTCTCTGCAATCGAGACACTCGCAAGGGTGGCAGAAACCCTAAAATGGCCTGCAAATTCCTGCGGTGGAAATGGGCCAATAACATTGTAAAGGAGTACCCAAGGATTCTCCGGAGAGACCCTTGTACCACAGGCCTCCAGTCATCACCTTGTAAGGTGACATGCTGTAGCATGTCAGTGGTTAGTGTCCAGGTCATCCAGTAAGGAAGAAAGAACCAGGACCCTAAAGACTTGGCCTTTTGTTCTCTTTCCAAGGTGGCAACATTATCAAACACTTCTGTCTGGCAACCTCATGACTCCAAAAATTCTTCCATCTCTCAATATCAAAGGTCGAGATCCCAGACCTATGAATATCACTGCCAGTATATGTGAATGACTCTCTGAGTTTGCCACTTTCACCACATAGATACATTCTTGAAACCTGAGTCCAGAAAGTCATTGAAAGCCTGTATCTTAGTCTTGATCCAGGACACTTGCAAACCCAGACACTCCAAATCCTCACTCAATTTCTCAAGTGCTGCAAACAAGCTATTTATTGATTTTACAAAGATCACAGCATTGTCCACAACATCAAGGTCAGTGAACCTTTCTTTGCCAACAAAGCACAGCAGCCAGTCCGTGCAAGCACTGAACAGACTTGGAGCCACAACACAACCCTGATAAATGCCTAAACTGACTGTTCTAAAAATACCTTTGTATGGGCTGACTATGATGTCCAGCAGTTTACTGGGAATCCTACAAATTCTCAGTATCCCCCACAAAACATCCAGATTAACTGAAAGAAATGGCTTCCAAAATGTCAATGAGCAGCAAGTAGCTGGGATGGAATCATGGTGAGATTGACCCTTGCACATACCTTTCCAGCACAAAGATCAGTATAACTCCCAAGAAGTTCTTGCAATCCAGATGATCACATCTTCCATTCCAGAAATGGGTAAATTGTCTTTTTTCCAGTCTGTTAGGATGATACCTTTTTTTCCAAATGGAAGCAAAGATTTATTCTAATTCCAGGAGATCAAAATGTCCTCTCACCTGAAGAAGTACATCCGTAATACCACAGCTTTACCCACCTTCAGCTATTTCACTACCTTTGCAGTCTCACTGAGATTTGGTGGTTTACATCTGACTGCCATATCAGCCACTAGACCCTTGGTACAAGAGATGTCCACTATTGTGGCAAGAGTCAAGTCCTAAAAGAGTGTTCTGTCAGCACCATTCCATAATTTGTTATGACTGCAGGGGGACATTTCTGTTCCTGTTGCTTTAAATGGAAAGGAGCTGCTGGTGGACACTCCCACTCCATCCAGAGAGGATCATCTCTTCATCTCCCTCCCACAGGCTGTGTGGGCGTGTCACTTAAAATCAAGCCTTTGACCAGATCATAGCACATTTATACTTAATTCAAGAGTCTGTGTATCAATGTAGTTGTATCTATTACTTTAAAATTGATTCCTCTGTTCATTGTTAGACAACAATTAGCAATGGTTGCTTTGAGAATCAAATGATTTGTGAAGTAAGTCCTGTATTCTCAGTAAGAATGATGTAGGCCCTGAGGTCCACTGGTATTGGTGCTCATCCCCGGATTCCATAGCATGAACCTCATCACAGGTTTCCTCCTTGGCCAAGGCTGGAACCCGTTTATAGCTGAGTGGACTGGGACAATGCAGAAAAGTGTCTTTTCCAACAACAGACAGGTAGCGTGACTGGGAATCGAACCCAGGCCTATATACTGGTAGCTCAAATCCTCTTCATTTGTGATGCTGCATTCACATGTAGGTTGTAAGCGACAGACGATTAAGCAGATGCTCCATTGTTTTCAATGAGAAATTGACAGAAACATTCCGCCACTTCTGACTGTGAGCGTGAAAACTGCGCACCACGGAAAAGTTAAAAAATTTCATTTTTTACCACTTAATGCAGCAAAAAGGACAAACCGGAAACTGTTTTATCTCTAAGAGATGGATTATTTACGTGCAGTGACTCACCCAGTTTTAGTTAGGTAAACGTGAACAATTTGTGTGATATTACAGAGAGGAATTCATTTACAACCTCACAGAAAGGTAACTTTCATCAGAGCCAGGGCCTCCGGTTTAATAATTAGAAAGCTGTGCAAACCTCTAAAACTGTGTTGTATCTTTGAATTAAGTAAATTGATGTTCATATCATTAGCATTAAAAATGACGCTGCTTCACGTCATCACCTACACTTTGCCAGTGCATACGACAGGAATTCTGCTTTGACCACCGATATGACGGGTTTTCCACCACCGATATGTGAATGCTGCATTAAGGTAATATGTTATAAGTTGTTACTAAAAGCTGGGTGCACCTGCTCCAAAGAATGTCCATTGCTAAAAATAAACCAAGGTCCACTTTGTCACTGCAGCACGAGGAAGAAATGTGAGAAGCTGATCCAGGCCACGCTAAGCTAATGCTCGAGG
>CABFOU010302997.1:0-10590 GCA_900660325.1 Opsanus beta
AAATCCTGGGAAAAAAGTCACGGCTAATACATCGAAAATTACGGTAATTATCAAAACTGTTTTTAACCATTTCTCTGGCAGACAAAGGGGTGTTGTCATCATTGTGTGTGTCGTTCATGCAAACACATTATTTCTTGAATGGGCTAAGAGATGTTAATCATTTTGATGTCAGTGATGCATCTTAAGATGGACCAGAAGCCTTGTGAAGATTGGTCACAATGACCTTCTATTTCCGGGATAATAGGTTAACTTGGTCAGCTATGAAGTAAGGCTAAGAATTGTGTATCAATTTGATGTTATTGATGCATGTTGTGATGGACAACAAGAAGTGTATTGAACATTGGGGACCTTCACCTCATTTTTCTGGCCAAGTAGATTATTATTCATTCACCAGTCACATTGTACTTCATATCAGCTGAGAGGTTTCCTTTTTGATAGAGTCCAATTGACATATTGGTTGGCTGATATCAGCTGATATGAGTCTTTCATAAACATCTGTATCAGCACTTTTATTTTTTGCAGATATAAGAACTTTTATTTTACAAAATAAACAATGCAGAAAAATACTTTGGCTTTTGGAAATAGTGTCGTTGTGTAGCTTGTCTACTTGCATTATTTGCAATGCTGTCAAGCATGGCTGTGACCCCCCATCACCCCCTTGGTCACATTAGCAACAAGAGACTGAGACAAAGCAATCAGTTGCTGTGCATTTTCAATCAGAGTGGGCATTTTACAGCGTCAAGAGACAAGTGGTCGCTATGCCGCCAGGCTGGTGGCACCAAAATAGACAAGTCTATTTTATGTAAATGCTGAGCAGTGTGGCACGGCGACTGCCAATCCGAGTGAAGGCAGCGTGATGTACATTGGTTGGCTATTGGTTATAATATTATTATTATTATTATTATTATTATTATTATTTCTAATAATCATGTTTAAACTGTAAAACATTAAGCCTCAATTGCATTTCTTTGTTATAATGGTTTGATAATGAAATTTTAAGAATCGTTGCCCTTTTTTGTGTGTATGGGCAGTTATATATCTATTGTAATTTTTTTTTTAATTCCACAATATCTGTATCAGTTACAAAAAAATCTGTATTGGTGGGCTTTGCTTTTTGGTAGATAAGGTGAGTAACTTGATAATTGATTAGTTTCTTTATTGAAATAGAAAAAAAAAATCACATTTGAGTTTTTGCTGGAGTAGGACAAATGTTTTAATATTTCAAATTAGATATTTTTTTGACACACTTGGGAAGGGGGATTTTTTTTTTTTTTTAAATCCAAATTCTGGAGTGCCTAAAACCTTTGCACAGTACTAAAAGTGTAAGAAACTGTTCTAACAAATAAGTGTTTTACTTGTTTAGAATCCTCACAGTTGCTACATTATGAACCTGATATGTAACCTACTGTACCGTACAGTGTATAATATGAATTTCCGTGATTGTCTTATCCTTAAGATGGGGTTTTGGAAATGGGAACAGCACTAAACCTTTGAGAACTGGACTTCTGATGCACTTTTAATTATATAACATTAATACAGTTTTAGGGCCATATTGCTAATGCACAAACCAATTGTCCTTCCCCCCCCCATCAGGGCACATTTCTGGTTGGCCAGCCAGGACAGAGTTCAGGGAAGCAGGGTGGCTCCAGTTCAACAGGTCATACGTCATCTTCAGCGAGTGTTACCCAGCAGGCCATCCGAGTGACGCCTGGACAGAAGGCAGCCATTTTGGCTCAGGTCAGTGTGTGGAACCTGTTTCAGACATTTAAAGACTTCAGTTACATGCAGTGTCTCATGCTAACTTACCAGTCTTTCTTTCAGTAAGAGTCCTCACAACGCTCACAGTACTGTTTTATGGTTGCATCTGTTGCTTATATTCATAATCAAGTATTCAACCAAGTATTTTTGATTCACCCAAAGGGACTCTTATACATCACAGCGGTATATGGACGATGTCCACTGAGAGGTGTGTTAGCAACGTTTTGACATTGGAATTAAAAAAAAAAAAAAGTCATCTGAACATCCATACAGATATTTCATAGGACTTATGCAGAGCTCTTCTCTGATCTGCTGTCTGTCATTGTACTTAATATGTGTAATATACTGTGCCCCCCACCCCCAGTTACAGGTAATAACAGTATCTCCATAAGCTGGGGCAGCTAACATGACACTGGCTGACATGAACAGCTCACCACACTTGCTAAATGTGTCACTTTTGCAGATGCTTCTTCATTGGATTTTGTCATCTTTATTTCATTGATAGATGGCAGGAAACTCAGGTGCACAGGTGAAGTTGTCTGACGGCTCTGTTAAGACGGTAACTGCAGCAACAGCGGGCCACTTATCCAAGTCTGGAGCAACCACGTTGAGGATGGCATCAGGACTCATCAATGCCGCTAACTCCACAGCAAGTTCTGTCAGCGCTGCCGCAGCAGGCAGTCAGCAACAGGCCAGTATCACAGTCTTCCTTCTGTTTTTTTCTTCTTTGTCTTTGAATACAGCTTCATTGTCAGGGCCACGCCTCAACAAAAACCTTGAACAAGCAAAAAAAACAAGTTCAAACATTAAAAAACAAACAAGCCCGTCCATCTTCAAATTGCAGAACAAAAAGTAGAAAAATGTTTTAAAGCAAGTACAGAAGACCACTAGAGGAGTATCTGTTCTGTTCAGCAAAACTGCTCTTTCAGCCTTGTTAATTCAATTGTGGAGACTCAACTAAGGAGAAATGAACTCCTTTGTCTTTTAAAATTCCATTAAACCAGTGACCTGATCAGCACAGCTCACTCTGGGAGCTGCACTGAACTGCGAAGCAAAGAAGAAGCAGTCGATGCCATTTTTGATCTTCGAGGCTGACTTGAACATGCACATACGAGGGTACTTCAAAACGTTATTGGGGGGGGATTTCACTTACCCAGAAACAAAAATATCTAGATGCTCAAGATGTGGCCTTCTTCCAGGAGGGGATACCATCTTCATGCAGTATTTAGCTAAGTTGAAAATACTTTTATCCTGCACTTGGCTGAAAAATAAACTACAGCGCATATATAATGCAGTCAGTGTCCAAAACAGGAACATCACTGTGCATCAGACTGCAGCACAGAATTTGTGTTGCCACGTCAGGCCCACTTTCATATCACAAAATTAACAAAACGCTGACGTAAAGTTCTGAGGAAATCTATCATGTGAGGGAAGTTAAAGAAGGTCCTAATGCTTTTACTCTGTATAAAGTGAATTTTAAAAGCATCTACCATCTCAAAGCCAGTCCTCTGGTGTATCACTGTAGTCTTTTCAGTTTTTGCTTTGTCAGCTAACATTCACGTGACCTGCTGAGTATGTGTCGACATTACAGTTATGTACAGAAAGAGGACTTATATTTATTTGTACATCTCTCTACATTTCCTCATTGTCAACTGTCTTTATTTTTCCACCCTCTTAACAGGTTGCTGATGGTGGGAAGTCTGCTTCTCAGCACCCCTCACTCTTGGTGGCAGCCAACCAAGCAGCAGTTATCAATGCAGCCAAGAGTGCCAGTGCTGCTGCTGGCAGCAGCCTGTCAAAGGGTGTTATGGCAGCCTTAATCAAGAGCTCGGGCAGCTCTGCCACATTGACCAAAGGTGCTGCAGGTTCAACTGGGGCTTTAGTAACAGTTGCAAAAGGTGTCACCAGCATGCCGGGCATCAGTATGTCTAAAGGAGGAGGGACAGGGAATGTGGGGGGTGTGCCTAAAAGTGCCAGTACGTCATTGGTCACAGCAGCTTCTCTAGTCAGCGGGATGGCAGCAGGAGGCGGAAAGCCGACTGCCACTCTCTCAGGTAAATATTCTTATGTCTCCTCCTGCATTTAAATACTTATCCTGCTTGTGTGTCTTAAATGCATCATGTTTTTTCCAGGTATGTTGAAGATCCACTCTGGAGGGTCCAGCTCCCAGCAGACCGTCTTGACGATCCCTGCCAACCAGCTCAAACAGCTGGGGGTCAGTGCTGGGGCCGGAGGGCTGCAGACCATTCTCATGCCTGTTGGAAAAGGTAGTTAACTGACTTTAAAACGCACTAGCTAGCTACACCGAGCAATGCAAATTACACGTTGATCTAGCAATGTGCCAATTAAGTAGATGATTTGTCAGTTAAACAGAAGAATTTTTAGTGAAGACGATTTCTGAAGAAAAATTGAAATGAATCAATTAGAAATGTTCTTTTAAGTACAGCACGTGCTCTGTTTTCTGCAGATTTGGTTTATGTATTATTTCCTTTTCTTGCTAGCAAGCTACTAGCTTGTATCTTATTTACGTATTACCCGGTAAACCTGTTTGCCTGTCGGGACAGCGACCCATCGTATGCTCTGTTGTATATAGTTGTGTCTAAAGGCCCAGTCTCCAGTACTCCTTCATCTGCCTGCACCACCCCAGGAGCAGGTGGAGCCGGAGCCTCTCCGAGTCCTGGCAGCCAGGCCGCCGCCTCACTTGCTCTGTCTTTGGCACAAGGTGAGACAGGTCCATCCACACGTTCCTCTCCGCTCTTCATTCAGTTATCCTTTTTCATTCCCAGTTTCTAATTTTCCTCCAAACTGCCAAAGGTAAGCTTGGGTGTCAATTCTGTTTCAGTCCATCTTATTGTCTCTGCAGACATTTCCTGACAGATTTGGATTTGTACTGCGATGTTTCATGAAACACTGGTGGCATTTGTACTGCAGTTTGAGAACCGCTGGCCTAAACTAGTTATAGTATGTTTTAATAAATTAATATTTGATATATGCATGTGTAATGTGTACACTTTAAATGTGCAGCCAAGTAGTGCAAAATGTGCTGGGGTTTGCTCTGTGGCTCTAGTTGCTGTGCATTCCTGCAAAAAAAAAATGTTTTTCCTTCATTGCCCGTTCTCTCTGCACATGAGACAAAACGCATGTTTTTAATAAAATTACTTTTTCTTTTGTTGTGATGTTTGTCTTGAACAGTGAAGATGGAGCCAGGTGCTGGCACAGCTGGCCTGGTGCCACCGGTGACCGCTTCTGCTCTCACCACTGTCCACGGTGCCTCAGCCATGACTGCTGTCAAGCAAGAGCAAGGGCTGGATAATTCAACACATGACCTCATCAAGTAAGGACAACAAGTGTGATGATGTTGCTTTCAGGAAGGTTGTTTTGTCATTGAATTCTTCGCAGCTCGTTATCAGAGTGCACCAGCGCCCTTGTATAATTTGCTTTACCATGTTATGATTAATGTGTCCACCATGAAGATCAGTAAAGCTTTAGTTTATTAAAGCTATCACATAGCAGTTGTTTTTTTGTTTGTTTGTTTTTTTTGTTTTTTGTTAATCCTTACCTTTGTGATTGCATTCCCATCAGTACTGAGCACATCGAGACCATGATGCAGCTGCTGACAGCCGTGGTGAAGAAGTTTCCTCTGATTGTGCCAAATAAGAGTAAGCAAGCAGTAAAAAGAAAAACACCTTATATAAAATCAAACATCCCTGTCAATCTGGCCTGAGTCAAATGGTTTAATTCTTTCTTTTTTAGCTGAAGACTCCCATCCGTTCTGTGCCTCTTCCACAGAGCAGTATTATTCCTGGAACATTGGAAAGCGCAGAGCGTCAGAGGTAACGTGGTGGTGTTTTGTGTCTTTTCTATGTGGTCATGAACAGTCAGACTACCAAAGCGCTGTAAAAGTGCAGCCTGATAAAATATCATAACAACAGGAATTTATTCTCTCATGTTTGTCCTCTCACTGTGACAAAATCCCTGTCAAGTCAGTCTCATGTCTTGAAACGACGAGGCCCTACTCTTCATGCCAGGCAACCTAATAGCGACTTTGGCCCAGTTCTGGCTCATCCTTTTAAAAATGTTGTCATTTTGTGGTGTGTGTGAAGTTCTCATTTTAGATGAACGTGCGTTGTGTTTATTGCAAGTTCTAACAGCCAGAATATTTTTCACCCGAGGTTTGGATTACCTCCTGTAGATGTGTAAAGACGGTAGCTAGCAGAGCTAAATGTAGGAGGTCGACATTCCATCGGTCAGAAGAGCGCTTCGCAGCAAGGCGCATTCCTGCTGTACGACTTCATGCTCTGTCATCTCCAAGCTTCTCATCGCGTGACTTTATCTGCATCACAAGCATCCGCTAGGCTTTACAGCTTGTCGCCTGATAGGTTACGGGTGTGACAAACTGTTACATTTAATGTTAGAGTTATACGTTATAAGTGTTCATGTATCCGTCCCCTGACTTGTCTAAAACTGGTCTGGTTATAAAAAGCAATGATTTGTATTAAAAATAATCCTTATGTTTCCATCAATTTTCTATACCTGCTTACTCCAATTAAAGGTCACGGGGGCGGGGGAGGGGTGTGTGGCTGGAGTCTGTCCCAGCAGTCATAGGGCGTGAGGCAGGGTCCACCCTGGACAGGACGCCAGTCTGTCGCAGGGCAATCCGTGTATTTCTTTTATCCAATTACTTATGGGCTCTGAAAATGGAGGCAAAAAAGTATAAAAGTGACTGTAATTCCTAAATGGTTCATGCAGTATTTTTGTTCAACACCTTGAATTAAAGCCTAAAGTCTGAACTACAAGCACATATGGATTGTTTTACTTCAAATTCACTGTGTTGGTGTAGAGAGGCAAAGTTATAAAAGTCATCTTACTGCCCAAATACTTATGGACCAGATTTTGGATTTCCTGTACAACAGTGTAAACAATGTTTGTTTTTGGGGGTTTTTTTGTTTTGTTTTTTGCAAATAAATAACAAACCCTCTGTCTGATATTGGTCACAACAGTAATCAACTGTTTTGCGAATTAGATCTTAATTTTTGTGATGAGGTAAATTCGAAATGATTCCTTCATTTATAGCACTGGATATCTGGATGTCTTTTCTTCCCTGCCTAAATACATCAAGATCTCAACTGTGCCCACACACAAGATTAGGGATTTATGGCTTCAACTGGTTGAAATGGCTCAGACTCCTTACAAATGTAACGTCCCTCACTGTGAAATTGCCCAAATGATTATTCAGCTAATCATGAATTAATCAGTAGAATATTGAAAAAAGTTAGATGAATTGATTAATCAAAAAATTAATCCATAGATTAATTAATGGCAAAAAAAAAAAAAAAATCATGAGTTGCAGCTCTGTATTTACACCTTTTCCTGTGAGCATTCAGACTGATTTCTTCCAATAAAGGCTGATTTTAAATCCATCATGATGTCAGAGTGGCTGCACTCGTGTCTTTAATAATCCAGGTCTAGGGTGTTTGTGTTGTCAGTGATAATTTGCATTGTTTGCAGTTTGGTTGTCTTTGTAATCTGTCTCTGGATCCCTGACTCAGCCCGCTTTCTGCTTACCTCATGTCTTCCCATCTATCTGGTCAGATGTGCATCTCAGCGTGGTTGTCTCTTTGCATTTGTTTCTAATGGGTTCATCAGTGGCTCATGCAGACCAGCCTATGTTTTTCTCCGGGTTCTCTTTCTGTATGACTTAAAAAGCTCTCAGTTTTGCTCAGATGTGGTTATTTATATCTACACGTCACTAATTTACTTGTAGAGTATTAAGAGAAAGACAAGTCGGCTGGGAAGCATCTCTTACTGGGTCGGAGAATATTGATCCACGTCAGAGCCGCGCAGTCACAAAATGCTAATCGGAGGATCTCAAAGCTTCATGGCCTAATTTGCACTTTAACTTAATGGACATTATAATGTCTCCATGTAGCTTCAGCGAGCCGTTGCAGTAAAGCGGGTTGTCCAAGATGTTTTGGACCGCTCGCCCCGCCTGCAGGCCCTCACTCCTCCAAAGACAAGAGAGGTGGTGCAGTGGTGCAGGCAGAGAGGCTACACCCCACCTGACCCAGAGCCCCAACGGAAAAATGATGACGAGTCCATCGAGGACATCCTCACACAGATAGACAACGAGCCTGGTGAGTTCGTGTACGCGCGTGCATGCGCTCGCTTTAGTGCACGTAGCTTTTCCAGGAAGACAATTTGCTTTGGCTTGTGAAGTCGTGGTGTGGCTCTTTTCTTAGCAACTAAAAGCAGATCAATAGTTTCCCCTCAGAGTGTGTCAAGTGTGGGTTTAAGTGTTTCTGCAGGTACGAGTTGGTCTCACAGTGTGTTTGCTAGTCAGTGCATCATCAAGCAGCCAGAGCTTCCTGCAGCCACACCGTGTGAAATCTGCTTTTCTTGTCTGTGATTTGCTCAAGTGTTTTGTGTGTGTGTGTGTGTTTTGACATTTTTATTATTGCCTCCACCATAGAGATAAGGTGTTTGCCTGTCTGTCTGTCTGTTTGTTGGGTACTTGCAGGATTACTCAAAACCAAACAAAGTTGGTTCTTAACTGAAATATAAACATATATGTGGATAATGATGCAGATGTTGGAGCTTTTAAGTAGTATTTGTGAGATGTTTGCAGTGTCAGCAGTTCCTCAGTGTCCTTCACAATAAAAGCATGAAAAGATGTAAAAAAAACAACAAACAAACAAGCAAAAAAAACACACAACTTACCAAACCAAAACTGGTACCCTATCCCTACTTTCAGTGTCAAAAGCAGGGTATTTGTTGTGGATTTTGGCTGTGTTCAATAGTTTCTCTGTCTGAGGGAACATAACTTTTTCTCTCTCTAAAGGATCTTCTGTTTACTGGTGGTGTCATAGATTTTCTGACAGAGAGCTAGCTAAAGGCTCTGTCTTACTGCCATGCCAGTAACAGCTGGTGAATTGTCAACAGGAGCCTAAATAAATATTTAAATATTAGTCAAATATTTATTTTATACTTTTATGTGCTGAATCTGTATCTCGAGCAACGTTACCCTCTGGTACGCTCATGTTCAGCACCTATAGTATCGAGCTGGGAGAGTATTACTGGTCCTCACTCAGGCCTTCAACCCCTTTGGCAAACTTTTGCATTTCTGTCTGTCCTCTCACCCCTTTGTAGTTTGGCTCAGTGTGCCTTTTCTTTTGCTGGAGTCCTTCAGCAGCTCCTACTTATTGAAGTGACCGCATTCTGCAGGACTGAAGGAGCTCGCTGCACAGTGCAAATCCACAAATAAAGACTGAGAAAATGTGCAAATTAAAAGAGCGATTTTCCCTGGACTGGTAACAGTGTAGTTCTTGTTCAGCAAAAATGTAGACGAGTGGGTAAGTCAGTCCATCATTTGTAGGTAATAACTCAAAAACAGTAAATGCCTTCATCTTTTCAGTCACCACATTAAAAGAACATGTACGTTGAATCTAGTGAACCTTGTTGAACCAGATCAATCAAAAATGCAGCTTTGTAGAAGATTCTGGGTGGATTGTGGGAAATTATGAGCAGCCGTTGACAGAGTGTGTGTGACTCGGGATAGGACCAAACATTTCATTACTTCTACAAATTTGTGACCGCTAACTTGAAACATTGTCCCAAAGTATTTTGAAAACCATATAAAAAAAAAAAAAAATTGTTCTTGAGTCTGTCTTAAAATAAAGATGTCATGAGACGTGTTGGATGCCGACTGATTCAACACGAATGCTTCAGAATGTTACAGGTGATTAAAACACAAGTGAATGAACTGGAATCACACTGTTTTTGGAATTAATTTTGAAAGGCTACAGTCAAAGCAGCACCTGTACGTGCACCTGTCTGTATGTGCACTGGTCTGTACGCGCTGTACGTGCACGAGCAACCCTGTGACTTGGCAGGACGTTATGGAGTTGAAGTGCCTCTTGTTTGACAGAGTCAGTCAGCTCTTGTTGCTCCTTCCTCAGGCGGCTGTGATCGGAGTGAAGCACCAAGGCAGTGGTAGTTTCGTCTCCAGTGTGCTGCTGCTGCTGCGTGTGTGATGATGCGATAAATGCTAATGTGAACCTCTCCACAGAGTGCCCGTCCACCCTGAGTGGCTGCGAGGAGCTGGTGCTGCGGCTGGAGCAGGTGCAAACCCTGCTGAAGACCGAACCAGAAGACACAGACAATGAAATTGTGGACATCACCACTGTGACTCCGGCCTGCCAGAAGCTACAGGTCAAAGAGGAGGAGCAAGAGTCTGATTCTGAGCCCAAGTTCTTCCTCTGCCCCTGCCTGTCCGCTCAGTTTGTCAGTGAAGCAGCTCAGCAGGTCAGGACCTCCTCTGGGTTTTGTTAATGTGAGATGGGATCGGGAGGGGATGGAGCTCAACGACGATGTTCACAGTACTAGTGGTATTTGTGTTCTGTTGACAGGAGGCTGATTGTCTTTACTGTTTGCATCATATAGCAGTTAGAAGTCGACTTTTACACCATGACTCCTCTTTTCACTTCCATTTCTTTCACTCAGATCGGGGTGACCTTCCAACCGGTGGAAGTGGAGAAGAATGTATTCTCTCCTGTGGTTGAAGCTATGATTCTGAAGGTGGGTCGCTATACAGGCCAAGGCCGAATTTAAATAAATAAAAAAAAAAAAAACTTTTACCGTGGCTCATCCTTGCCCCACATCCTCTTGACTAGAATGGTTAATGTTCTGAGATTCACCTTGTGCCATTTACAGAATGGGTTTCTTTATGACTGATGATGTGTGTGTGTGTGTGTGTGTGTGTGTGTGATTGTGTGCTCGTTCTCCAGGCTACAGAACAGTTAGCCAGTGACATCCTGAGAGAAGCTCTGGCTGGGG
>CABFOU010303012.1:0-10415 GCA_900660325.1 Opsanus beta
ACATCTCTATAATTTCTGGAAGCACTCGGCTTTAACTTCACACTTATTTTGTGCCCCTATTTTTTTGAGTTATTACACAATTCTTCCCTCTGCTTGATCTGGTAAAATAATATCTCATTAAATAGCTCATTAAATTGAAATTGTTTGAGGTATGTTTCATGAGGCTGGAATGTTCAGGTCTTGAGCAAAAATCTTTATGTCATACCTGAGATTTGTTTATTTGCTACAAAGTAAAGCTTGGTGAACATCTTCTACATGTGGTGATTCCATAATTTTTTTTCCAGGGGTTGTAGTGCATCTATCAGGCTTAGCAGAAGCCACGTGAAGAGCTCTCACGTTTGATTGAAGTATTCAGCAGGAAAAATGTGCATCTCGTGCTGAGAGCCCTCTGATTACTGAGTGTGTACTCACACAAGCACACATTTGTGCTTTTAGCACATTTGCCATGAACATGCAGCCTTCCTTCCCATACATACGTTCCTAATTACCCTGACAGAACACAGAGAGGTGACAAGAAAGCCTACATGTACCCACGCATAACAAGCACACACATGAAAGCATGTGCTCATATACTCAGGTTCATAAGTATTTGGACAGTAACACAGTTTTTGTCATTTTGCTTCTGTGTGCCGCAACAACAGAGTTTAAATGGAATAATCAAGATGTGTTTGTGTTGACCTTAAGCTTTAATTCAAGGGGTTTAACAAAAATATCATATTAGCAATTTAGTGATGAGAGCTAAACTGCTGGGATAGGCTTCAGCACTCCCCATGACCCTTATTTGGAGTAAGCGGGTATAGAAAATGGATGGATGGATGGATGGATGGATGATTAGAGCTATTTTTATGCACTGTCCCTCCATTTTCAGAGACCATAAGTAATTAAACAAATTAAATATAAGAATTGTTGTGAATTCAAATCATCACTTTTATGGCCAGTTTTCTTTTGACAAATCGAGGGATGGATACATGAACATTTCCAAGCCACAGAATATGTCTTTGGAATTCATTTGTACCAGTCAATAAGAAATACAAACAGTATGATACTGTATTGTAAATCTGTCAGGAGTAGGGAGATCTCAAAACCTGGGGGACCATTCAAGAAGGAGGCGAGTGAAGGAGGCCACCAAGATGGAGTTATAGGATTCTGTGGCTGTGATGAGAAACTGTGCACTGTGCAACTTTTGTCTGTTGCATTACCAGTTCTACACATTCGTGGTGGCACGGCACAGAGAAAGATTTTCTTAAAAAGAAGGCAAAATTACATCTACAGTTACTGCTACAAGCCTATATTTGATCTGTTTTTTTGTATTGAAATCCTTCTATGTCCACTCCACGATGAAGCTGACTAATGATGCAGCGGATAAAAGTTGCACTATGCACCTTTTCTCCAATCACAGCCACAGAAACTTAAAAACCAGAAGCAGAAAACCAGTGAGTAGAAGTCTTACCATGGGTTGTTTCGACCTATGCACCTAAAACAAGTGATTTCATTGAATAATTCATCTAACTGCCTGGAGATTTGAACTAATTGCAAGCTGGTTCAGTGGGTGGATGGAACAAATATGTGGTAGAATTGTTACTCACTGAAGCTGGGGTTTTCGACCGCTACCTATAACTCCATCAGAGCTGTCATGGATGGCTTGGTATCTTCCCTCACCCATTGCCGGCTTGCATGGTAGCTCAGTTTTTGAGAACTCAGTGACTTGGAAATGTTCATATATCCATCCAGTGCTTGTCTAAAGGACACAGGCTGTAAAAGTGATGATTTACATGGAAAATATTCCTCGTATTTAGTTTGTCCAATTACTTATGATCTCTAAAAACGGAGGCTCTGTGTATAAAAATGGCTGTAACTGTTAAATGATTAATGTGATATTTTTGCTAATGCCCTTGAATTCAAGCAAAAAGTCTGCACTACAAGAACATCTTGATTGTTTCATTTCAACATCATTGTGGTGGTGTACAGAGGCAAAATGACATTTGCAATTGTCCGAATACTTATGAACCTGACCGTATGTATTGTTGCATGGCCTCAAAGGTTGACACTACAGTCATTATCTCAGGCTCATCACCCTGGCAGCACATAGAGAAAGGCCGCTTTGGGCGATTGCTTCATTTCCTAGTTGTGACTTAAGCCTGAAATGAGGATCAATACGCAAGCATGCACATGTGCACGCTGCCGCTTGAGATCAATATGCTGTATATTAGTAACCTTTCTGTTCTTCTTCAGTGTCTCGTCCTCTTCAAGCTAATAAAACCTCTCCGTCCCTGACTGCGAGATATCCACCTGCAGATGGAACGGGCTTTAACAAGATGGGGTTTTTTTTTTTATCCCTACATGTTTGTATGTGGATGTCTGCAGTTAATAAAACTGCCTGCAAATAGAATTTATCTCTTAAAATTGATGACATGCGCAAAAGGGACTCTGTGTTCATAAGAATGACGAGGCATTTGTGTGTCTGCAGGGCAAGCAGAGGTCACGTCTTCTCTCCGTGCACTCCTCCTCCTCCTCCGCCTCCTCCTCTTCACACCTCTGTTCCTATGCGCAGGCATATTACTGAAGCAAATTGGGGCCAATAGTCTCTGTCACTGCATGACCCAGGGCGTGCCAAACAGAAAACGAGCAAAAGAAGGAGGCAAACGATGGGAGTGATAAAAGTCTAGATGAAGGGAAGAAGAAAAGCAGCATTTTGAAAGTTAAGAAATAAAGAAAGAAGGGTTCAGGAGCCTGCAAGAGAGGCAGAAAGAGTGGGAGATGGACAGCACGAGAGAGAGAGAGAGAGAGAGAGAGAGAGAGAGAGAGAGAGAGAAAGTGACAACCTCAAATTAAATTCCCATCATGTCAGTGCAGAACAGAATTCAATAGTGTTTATTGGCAGCCCCTAGCCTGAGGGAAATTACATTCTGAAGCAGAGCATGGCATGAATGCGTACGCACGCGCATGCACAAACACAAACACACACAAGCAAGCGCAAGCATTTGTCGTGCACAACTCCGCGCGTGTCTGGTGGCTGATGTGAACATGCAGACAAGCGCTTTATCCCCTGAGGTCCATGTGCCATTTGCGGGGGGCATATGTGTATGTGTGTGTGTGTGTGTGTGTGTGTATAAAACCTGCTTTCTGGGTGCTATTTACACACGCGTGCGTGGGTGCGCACTTCCTTCACATGCACAGTGCACAGGTGTATAGAAGTATAAGTTGTACGTTTTTAGCTTTTCTCTCTCTCTGCCACAATTGCCCTGTTCACTGCACTGTTTGCCATTACAGCGCATACGCAGCTTTTTATTATGGCGACGGTATTAAATGTGCCCCCCCAGGTGTCGAGCTGCCACGAACACAGAACTTCACTGCCTTTGTCCAACTTCCAGCAGCAGCACCAAAGGCAGCGTACTTTAATGGGAAGTTGTTGAACAGCTTTATGCGGCGCACATGTAGAGGCTATTACTGCTGATGTCTTTGCGATGCAGATTCACTCTAAATGGCTAACAATCTGCCGTTCCTTCCTGCTCTCCATCCCGCCCCCTCTAACCCTTTATGTCTCTCCTCCAACGCCTGCATCACTCTCACTTTTTCTGTCTTTCTTCAGGAGCATGCAGAGAGAGCTTTGGGCTGCTCGGTGGAGGATCTGAAGGCGCTTTTCTACTGTGAGCTGTGTGACAAGCAGTACCTCAGACACCAGGAGTTTGACAACCACATCAACTCCTACGACCACGCGCACAAGCAGGTACGCCTGAGCTACGGTTAGACACGCACATGCTCGAGAACGTTGCACAAGTAGACATGATTTTATGATCTTTTGTCATGATATTTGGGTGTGGTTGTGTTGTGCGTGTAGATGGAAGACTACTTCCAATTTCTTTGACAGGCTGCTCATTGGGTACAGTCTCCCAGCAGGTAATAGAAAGACTGTGACAAGCACATCATCTGCAAGCGCACGCATGGAACACCTGCATTACAACCTCAAGGCAGATACACACACACACACACACACTGTCAGTTCACATTCAGATCGATACACACTGTACACAGAACTGCATTTGTACTTCAGATTGCTCCTTCTACCAACGCATAACATATTTTTGAAGAATATAAATACAGTTAAAGGACTAATATTGGACAAAAACAAGGGCACAGATTTGATTATGGGCAATAGGGTCATGCAGCTACCAATATTTCGGGAGGACAGAATTGTGTCTACCAATATTTCAGGAAAATAGCATTGCCTCTAGCAATATTAAAGAAGACTAGAATTGTCCTACTCAGTATTTAGGCAGAATAGGATTGTTCCTCACAAATATTTCAGGAGGATAGCTACCAATTATTAATTATGATATAATTGTCCCCACCCATATTTGCGGAGGATAGCATTGTCCTTACCAATAAGCATGTGAAGGTCACGGTTGTGGTTTGATCAAGTAACAAGCCATAACTGTACCATAATGTGTGCAAAAACAACCATAGCATTCTGGTATTATGACTTTATTGTAACCTTGGCATTTTTTTCGGAAATGCTCCCAGTGATGTTACAGCATGTATGACAACGTTACAGGTTCCCAGGAAATGCAAGGGATAACTAAAGTATGTCCAAGTTTGCAACAGGAAAAAGGAATTTTTGAACATCTTGAAAATCCAACCATGGTTAAACAAGTGCAACAGTGATGGCATATCCTGGTTCATCAAGGATACCCACCAAGACCGTCTAAGACAGGGGGTCACCAACCCTGCTCTTGGAAATCCACTCTTCTGCATATTTTCTATGTGTACCTGCTGCAAGCACAGGTGATTAGTCAAGTCTGGTTTTCTTAGCTCTTGACTGGCTGAGTACACCTTGCAGTTAATTAGCAGTGGGTGGAGCAGGGATAGTTGGAACACATGGAGTGCAGGTATCTCCGGGAGCAGGATTAGTCACCCCTGATCCAAGCTTTTCCATGTTATGGACAAGGTTTCAAAATCATGACCTTTCAGAATCTGTGTCTGTTAACATGCGAACGTGGCTTCAATCATAGGTTGCAAACTAACTAACCACTGCCAGTAACCACGTTGATTTAAAACAAAAACCTGCTAGCTACTTAACATTACCAGCTTTTCCACCATGGAAAACAAACTTATGTTAATAACCATGTTAGTGAGCATTAAACAACAAGCTAACTCTGGCTACTGCCATCATAGGGCTGCAGTCAGGTTGTTTGCAGGACTAAACATAAAATGGGCGGATATATCAAAATATGAGTCGAGTTTTACTCTAGAAATCCCAAGAAAATGTCACCATTTATGAATCATTGTGCATTCAGCAAACACAGCAGCAGGCTACAGAAGCAGAGCAGGGAGATAACGAGGAAACAGAAGCATCAGGGTTTCAGGTGAGGTCCTAAATATGAGTTAAATTTTGGAATTGTAGTTAATATATTAAGGATGGCAGGATACCACTTTTTCATGTCCGATACGATACCAACACTGGAACTTTCAGTATCTGTCCACACCAATACCAATCCAGTGTCACCCTGTGTTAAAGCATCTAATGTGTTCATAAATACTCTGCATTTGTCTGGACGGACTTTGCTAACCTAGTCATCCAACAAAACATCAAGTCAAACAGTATTGTACTCCTCAAAAAGAAAACATACATAGCCCATAACATGGCTCAGATGTGCAATACAAGACAGAGATTATATTGGAATTTTATTTTTTTTTTTAATTTCCAGTATCCGATTCTGTAATTTTGCACTGTGGCTTTATAAGATCATATTCACTCTATTTAATATTACACTCAAAAATAACCATACACACAGATCCTGTGTGCATGTTATTCATTAATGCATCATTTTATTACACACAAGAAACTCAGAAATCAAGCAAATATGCTGCAGGGACACTTGAGGGACAGGCAGCTGGACACTCAGGGCTTCCGATGAGGATTTAAAATGATATGAATATATGTATGCATATGCATGTTATCTGTTCACTGACCAATTCTCAGTTTATATATCACCCTAACGTGCCTACAGTATGTTGATGTTAAGTTAATTTTAAGATCTTATAAATGAATACAAATAAGGGTTTGTTTTTGTTTTGTTTTTTCATTCCTTAGGAGGCAGTCACTGAGAGTGAATATGATCATGAAGCAAATCAGTGTAGCAGTGTCCTGGGCATAGATGGTAAACCATACAAAACTGATCCAAAATTCATAAATGTACACCAACTTTCAACAAAAAGTTGCAGTTTCAGGCAAACTGCTATAGTCACTATTCATGGCTACACTATAACCCAACACTGAAAAAGATTCTTTGACTGTGTCAAAGCAAAAAAAAAAATAATGACACTGCCTTCTGCACAGGAGGTTTCAATAATTGGAATAATGCCACAGGTAGCTTTAGTTAACACCAAGCCAGTAAATCACACCATCGTGCGGTTTATAATCAATGATCAGGAACAAACTCTAGGTCACACACAGATATCAAGTGCAGGAGCTAAAATGCAGGAGGAGGTGAGGCACTGTCTGGAGAAAATAATAGGTGCTGCAAGGTATCTTAGAAGACAGGGAGCAGCATTTTGAGGGCATGAGTCAGATGAAAGAAAGTTGTACCATCTTTTGAAAGTACATTTAAATGATGACCCTGTTCTTTCTTCTAAGCTCACCCACTTCCATCATTATATCAGTCCACAGTGCCAAAATGAATATTTAGTGCTTGGTAACGCAATTGTCAAAGGCATTGCAGCAACAATCAGATACTTGCCAGTGATTCCGTTTTTGATGATAATGGAAGCTACTCAGGATATAGTAGGAAAAGGGCTCATATTTTATTTATATGAACCATGATGCGGTGCCACTGAAAGTCATGGTGGGATTGTCTGAGGTGCCAGGGACAATTGGTGAGCAGATAGCTAAACTAGCTATTGACGTGCTCTTGAGACTGAATATTCCAATTCAATTCTTACAATGTCAAACATATGATGGTGCTGCTAATATGACAGGGATGTGGTCAGGGGCACAGGCAGTGTTGAAGAGAGAGCAGCCAGTGGCTCTGTATGTGCATTGTGGTGCACATTGTGTAAATATTGGACTGGAGTGTGCATGCTGTGCCTCTCCCCCTAGTACGTGATGAACTGCAATGGGTCCATGAACTTGGAACTGTTAGCAACCAATCAGAGAAAGTCAACGGACTACTGGCTCGATGGGCAATATCAGAGGGGCATACTGAAACAGTGAAGCCTCTGTGTCTGACTGTGTAGACAAGCTGTTGATAGTTTTTATTCAGTATGAGGCAGTGCTGTCTGGTTTTGGAGCAAATGTCCTCAGTTGGTTCCTAATATGGCAAAAGAAACAGTGGTCTCTTAAGCTGGGCTCCCATTGCAGATTTCTGGCCAAAATTTGCATCCAGATAACAAAAGTGAGGAAATCAGGCCTGATTTATTAAAATAGCAGGCAAAATTTGTGTTTCCCACTGTTATTGCAGACTACACCCGAGTACAAACGATTCCCATGACACAAGTGATTGTGTGCACGTGCCACACAATGCTACTCCATACAGTCTAAGCAGTACTATTACCACACTCTTCCACAAAGCTACAGTGGGTATTACCACACTTTGCCACAAAGCTAAAATATATCTGTTAACACCTCAAAACTGTCTTCTGTTGAAGCATGCAGCATACTTTTCATGGGATTT
The DNA here is from genome assembly GCA_900660325.1 of Opsanus beta. Lineage (NCBI taxonomy): Eukaryota > Metazoa > Chordata > Actinopteri > Batrachoidiformes > Batrachoididae > Opsanus > Opsanus beta. The sequence continues at coordinate 7,671 of CABFOU010303012.1, forward strand.
ATACCATGGATTTATGTTACAGAGGATAATCACGAGACTTCCACTCACAGACCAGTGAGACCCTATCACTGCATGTTGTACGTACCCACATGTCCACCATCACCTACTTGTGCTACACAGATATCCACGTGTATGATATCTATGCTTTCGCCGCAGCAATCGCACCACTCCACTCATCATTCATAGGGCTGTACAATCACAGAGCTGTACGCCTCCCCCTGCTTCACGGAGGCGGGGTACACCCTGGATAGACCACCAGTCTATTGCAGGGCCACATATAGACAGACAAACACATTCACACCTATGGTCAAGTAAAAGTGAACAGTTCAACTAACCTGCATGTCTTTGGAAGTGGGAGGAAGCCGAAGCACCTGGAGAGAACCTATACAAACACTGCACAGAAAGAACCAGGTGGGAAGCAATCCCAGGACCTTCTTGTTGTAAGGCAGCAGTGCTAGCCACTAAACCACTGTGCCACCCATGCAAAATCAATTTTTATGTAAATTTTACAGTTAAATATTGTTGTGATAAACATTCTAAAGGCCCATAATACTGTAAGTCCATGTAGAAACCAGTGATATAAGCAAAATGTACGGATAAAAGCAAAATGTAATACAGTACTGTGCAAACATTTTAGGCACAATTTGACAATGTCACCCTGATTTTCATTAAAGCATCAACTCAATTGTGACATTACCAACTTCATTTTAATAGATTTTATTTGCAGGTGCACTTCTCAATACAGCCCAACATAAAGGCATTTTCCACTGATCACTCAAAAATAAAGTAAATGCAAAAATTCTGGATAACTACAAGCCCATATTTTTGTAGGTTGTTTTTTGGGGGGTCAGCAGTTTGCATTATTAAAAACTTGTGAAAAAAGATTTGAGTCTGACTAGAAAGTGGCACAAGCAGCTAATACACTTGCTTCCAAATGGAAAGGTCCCTGGTTTGAGGCCACCTGTGCTCCATTCTTCTTATACATCTAGAGTTGTACCATAAAGGGTATGTGACATAAAACTTGCGCCAAATTGACATGTGGATCTGCACTGGATTTGCGGTGGGAACCCCAAGAAAACAAAAGACAGGTGAAGTCAAAAGCAGAAATTGTGGTTTTAAAGGAGAAAATTACTCTCGTATTTGATATTTAGATATATTTATCAATATCAGATCCATAGTTTTTTATGTGTATGTTTTACTTCCCATTAAAAATGTTTGGCTTTCCATTTGAACAGAGCAGTATGTCCTTTATATTTCAAGCACAGAAACACAGACTTGTTTTTTTTTTTTTTCTTCTCCTTCTTCTTCTTATTTTTAAGGAGACATCACCTCAATATCAATGCATTATTTTTGGCTATAAACTCGAATACCTATTCACAGTTACAAGCTTCCTAAAAATGTGGATAATCATCACTTTAAATCAAACAGCCAAATTGTCAATATAAATGAGAAAAGAGCTTTTGTGTTCTGTACAAACAGCAGCAAGAGTGTCAAACTCACATTACCCTGGGGGCCACTAGCCAGGTTGTTTTCTTCTACAGTAGAAGAAGTAGTAAGTCCTCTACAGACCCCGAGGCCCATTGAGCTGTTGCTTATCCTCAGATTATGTTGCCTGAAGCGAATGAGAGCCTATGACTCTCTCTGGAAAGAACACCAGTCCATCACAGGTTACTTCCCAGCCAAGGCCAACACCCATTTACAGCTGGGGGAAAGTGGTATGATGAAGATTCTTGTGCAAGGACACAAACAGATAGCGTGTAGCATAGACATGAAATCAAACATGGTCTGTATATTGGTAGGCCAACTTCTATCCCACAAAAATACTTGCTCTGCTTTTTAGAATCCAACTTTGATGTTCCAGATTAGACAGGTTGTTCCATTATTTAACTATGCCAAAATCAAAACTTAAAAATAGGTAAATAAATGATCTAACTGTGAAGCCATCTTCTGCAGTTCAGAAAGAGACATGTGCCAGAGTTCTGTCAGTATTTTATTGCAGCTTTAGGTGAAGCTTGAGGGTAAAAGTGGTGGCATGCACAGTGACTCGTTTCCTGGCACCCACCAATTACTGTGTCTCATTGTTCCAAACTATTCATGGCTTGGTGAATTGCCACCCCTCCCCCATTAACTCTGATAGAGTAATAATAGATAGCAATATTATAGTCCCCACTAACTGCTTGGCTTGCATGCTAATTCAAAGTGGGATAGGATGTCGAAACAGTATATTCTGTTCAGAAAGCAGGTGTGAGCCCTGTAATATAAAATGTTGGGCTCCTTGCCATAGGGACATGTCCCAGCTTTAGCTAATAGCAAGACTCATCTAAGAGAAGGAAAAGTATATGATAGGCTGAGGATGCTACTGGCAGCTTGCTACAAATGCACACATAGACGATAGGATGATGGCTGCTATCGTCAGACCATGGGCAGATGAAGTTATTATATCCTCCTAAAGGGGCACAGCAAGCAGGCATACTACTCCTCTCCCCAGTCCAGGGAGGAAGTTGAAAAGGAACTCTAAATAAGGTCTGCCTTATGTGTACTTGCCAGGTAACCAATGTCTGGCTTGTAATCTCAACTCGTGGTCAAGTCAAAAGTAAATCAAAAGTCCCCCCCCCCCACCAAAAAAATAGGTTGGTGACTTGGAAACTAAATTTTGGCTCATGAAACATCAGGACATTGTTAGATAGCGACAACAGACCAGAGTGCAGAACTGCCCTAACACCAAGCACACCGGGCAGGGGAACC
>CABFOU010303032.1:0-10948 GCA_900660325.1 Opsanus beta
TGCATTCCGTATCTTGAAGTGGATCAGTCTCTACAGCTCCCCCTGGATGGAACGCCAATCCATCACAGGTCACTTCCCCAGATCAGGCCAGTACCCATTTACGGCTGGGTGGACTGGGACATACTAGATGAAGCATCTTGTCCAAGGACACAGTCAGGTAGCGTGATCAAGAGCTGAACCCAGGTCAAGCCGAGTCAGTTTAAGCTTGTCCTTGTGTTTGTTTTTTGAAGCACGTTCGATGGATGATGCTCAGGAAAAATACACCCACTGGGGCATTAACCGTGTTAAACATGCCTCTCAAAAACAATAGAATTAATTATCTACAGGGAACTTGGTTTCCATTCACCCAAATGTTATTTTTCCTTTATTAGTGAATCAATAAGCAGCAAATTGGAGGGGGAAAAAAAAAAAAAAAAAAAAATCAATAACAGCCTCAAACCCCTCAAACCATGCCAAAGTAATTTTCATGCTTGTTAGGACTGAAGCAGATCAGATTTGAAAGGAAACACACTCAGTTGCTGGAGAAACATTAACAGGAATCGTCAATGAGCATTCAGCTAGAGTAGCACTAATTAGAGCACAACAAGCTGAGAAAATAAAGCTCATTTACAGGAGTAAATTAACGAACTAAAATAGCAAAATGATTCATAACCACAACAGATCACCACCTAATGATGTGCTCATCACACATCTGTTTCATGATCATAAAACTAAGCTGAAAATTGCCAATGTTAGAAAAACACAAACATCCTGAGAGAATGACTTTTAATTAAACCTAATTATTTGAATGAATGAGATGTGGCACAGAGCTACATTGCAGATGAAGTGCAGTAAAGTTTAAATTCTGACTGAATCTAACAAACCCAGACAAATTAAACAAACACTGATGTGATAATCAGTCGACTGGTTACAGTTGTGCAGGTCATGTGCTGTGAGCCAGATGAAGAACAGGTTGTTAGTTAACAGTTTTTGAATGTAGAAAATCATGTGGGATATAATGTGTCACATGATCTAGGACATAATGTGGGTACAATGTATCATATAATGTGGGACGTAATGCAGGACACAATGCTAGACTTGATGTGGGACATGGTGGAGACAAACTGAGGCATAATGTAGGACATTTGAGTGATATAGACAATAACCTAAAGCATAATTAATCATATAATGTAGGACAAAATGTGAGTCATAATGCAGGACTTGTGAGTAATATGGGGCATAATGTAAAGTATAAGCTGCGGCATGATGTAGGATATAATGTAAGACACAATACAACACATAACGTGTGATATAATGTCAGACAAAGTGGGATGTAATGAAGGATATAATGTAGGACATAAAATAGGATGTAATGAAAGATATGTCTGACAAAGTGAAATATAATACAGGATATAATATAGCACATAAAGCGGGATATAATGAAAGGTACAATGTCTGACAAAGTGGGATGCAATAAAGGATATAATGCAGGACATAAAATAGGATGTAATGATGTAATGAATGTGAGGATGTAATGAAAGATAAATTTCTGACAAAGTGAAAGAAACTAGAGAATGTAATATAGGACATAAAGTGAGACACAGGACATAATGTGGGATGTAATGTAGGATATAATGTATAACATGAAATAGGATGTAATGAAATATATAATGTCTGACAAAGTTATCAGAACCAGAGACATGATAGTGCTGGACACAAACTCAGGAGGTCAGCGTTCAAAGTTCTTTACTGAAGAGACGTGGATGGTTCGGTACACGAAAAGGCAGTCAGTAAACAGCAACAGTAACCAAAGCATTAGGCAAAAGGCAGAGACCAAAAAACGGACAGGGGGGGTCAAAAACACAGCAAGGCTGTCAAGACAAAAACTCAGAGAATGGGCTGGAAGCGAAGGCACAAGGCACAACGATCTGGCGGGGTAGGAGACTAAAATACAGAGAGTAATGAGCTGGTAAGGAACAGGTGTGAAGGAAAGATACAGACCAGGGTGTGGAAAGCAGAGGGGAACCACCCACCACCAAGAACCCAGGTGACAGACAAGAAAATACAGTAACATAAAATCCCAAGCAGAAAAAAATAACAGAAGACATTATACAAAAACATTAATCAAACAAATCTAGATAACAGAAACATCAATCCTGACAGTACAAATTTTCTGTAGAAGTTTGCAAAACCCAGAAACCTTTGGACCTCTTTAGTGGTACGTGGCACGGCTCAATCAGCCACGGCCGCCACCTTTTTGGGATCCATTTTGATCTCCCCCTCAGCCAACACAAACCCCAGGAAGGAACTGAGGACTTGTGAAACTCACATTTCTCTGCCCTGGCATACAACTGGTTTTGCAGTAACCCAGAAAGTACGGTCCGGACATGCTGAGAGTGAGTCGTCTCATCGGGGGAGAAAATTAAATCATCAAGATAAACAAAGACAAACTTATTAAGGTAATCACGCAAAACATCATTCACCAAGTTCTGAAAAACGGCAGGTGCATTTGTCAGACCAAAGGGCATTACTAAATATTCATAATGTCCAGAGGGTGTGTTAAATGCCGTCTTCCACTCGTCCCCCTCCCGAATTCTCACCAAATGATACGTGTTCCGCAAATCCATTTTAGTGAAAATCCGCGCTCCATTTAATAGTTCGAATGCTGAAGCTATCAGAGAAGGGGGTACCGGTTTTTGACTGTGATATCATTGAGCCCCCGATAATCATTGCAGGGGCGTAGAGTCTTGTCCTTCTTTTCTACAAAGAAGAATCCGGCACCAGCCGGGGAGGTGGACGGATGAATGAGTCCCGCGGCCAGGGACTCCTGAATGTACACGTTCATGGTCTGGCATTCCAGCACTGGCAACGAATATAGCTTGTCTCTAGGAGGACTGGTTCCGGGGAGCAAATCAATGCCGCAATCATAACTGCGGTGCGGAGGAAGGGATTTAGCCCTTTCCTTACTGAAAACCTGAACAAGATCGTGATAGCATGCCAGAACACCGGTGAGGTCAGGATTGGGTGTTGCCGGTGGAACCTGATGTTTTGGAAGGCAGGTGTTAGCACAATTTGGCCCCCAAGAATTTATCTAACTCATTGTCCAATCAAAATTAGGGCTGTGTTTTCTGAGCCAAGGGTGCCCCAACATAGCCGGGTGAGTCATTTGATCATAAAGTGAGATGCAGGACATAAAGTCAAAAAAAAAAAAATGAAGGACATGATATGGGACGGCATGAGGGAGGTAATGTTGGAGATAATGCAGGACAAATCAGCATGAAGGAAAACTCAAGCAGCCCTGCTGTGGTGTGACGTTTTATTGAGCTGCAGTTTTCTCACCATCAGACAATAAAACTGCAGACAAACAAACGTGTCCCGTGGTGCTTATTGTTGGAGGATTCCTCTGTCGTTTCTGCTCTTCATATTCTTCACCCCTCCCCCACAGACGCAACCTGCCCGCTCGTCCGGCTGGTTGGTTCAATCGTCGTCGTCCACCTGTCATGTTTGCTTCGGTTTCACCACCTTCCTCAAAGTGCACGCGGAGCCGTCTGACTGATCAGGATTAAGTGTTTGTGCTTTCCTCCGCTGCCGTTCCATCTATCTCCATTTACATTCTTTATCTCGTGGTTGTTCTGTTTATTTCACATTTGGACTCAATCTTAGCATCTCGTCTTGCCTTCATCGCCTCTCACCACCCCCGTCAGCTTCGATTACACAAAATGCCATCACATCCCACGGAGACAGAGAGAGAGAGGGAGAGAAAACAAGAGGAAGTAGAGCAAACAGAGGGGGGAAGACAGAGCAAAGATGGAAATGGGGAGGGGGTACAGCAACATAGAGCGAGAGGATGAGAGAAAACAAAAGGAACAATCATCAGGAAAGAAGAAGACGCTGATCCAAAATCGAGGAGGGTATAATTTCAGTGAGCCCTGTCACATGACTACATCTGACCGAGTTCTGCTCTGCTGGAGTACAAACAGTTCCTCAAACAGATCTACAGTGTGTCCTAAGACAAGAGTGATACAAGACAGACGTTAATTTCAGGTAATGAGTTCGCCTTGCGTAGCGGCAATAATGCCTCACCTAGCTAGGAAGTCCTACGTAGGCCCTGAGGCCTGTCGGTGCTTATGACTGGATTCTGTAGCGTAACTCCTTCTGGACAGGAACCAGTCCATCACACAGGTTACTTCCCCAGCCGAGGCTGGTACCCATTTACACCTGGATGGACTGGGATGATGCAGATGGAGTGTCTGGTCCAAGGACACAGACGGGTAGTATGACTGGGAATCAAACCCTGGCCTATGTATTGGTCGTCCAACTCTAAGATTGCTTGAAAGTGAGCTTGTGGACGTCATCTTGTCAGGAGGGCTGGACGATCTGTAGGAGCTGTGCTGTTTTTTTCAGCTGCTATCCTTTGTTTGAAGTTAGCACCCTCGTTCCACACGCTAACAATTGTTGGCTCCTCCCCGTTTCCACGCCGCCAACAGTATTTATATTCCAGCCTTTCAACTGGACAGCGCTGGACCTTCAATTCAGAGACCCAGATCCGACTCAAAGCTTTGTTCTGTACCGCACCAACTTCAGACGCGATGCCTCTCGAGTCTCAGCAACATCGTGTTCTTTTGCTCTGCTGCCCTCTATCATGCCAGTTTTCGGCACGAGGCTCAGTCTGCGGCTTCCTCGCCAGCGTTTCTGCCCACTTCTTTTGGATCCGCCACTCCAGCCACTCACACCTGGTTCCGCAGTCCTCCACACTGACTTGCCACCCTCTTGTGAAGCTAGGCGGTGTGGGTCCTGGTCAGCGCCTGGGTGGGTGTACAGTTTAAGAATCCTGCCTTCCTCCTCAGCCTGTGCAGATACTCATCTCTCCAGCCTCCTTCACCGTTCACCTCTCTGGCTTCTGCAGCCACCCACTTCTTAAATTTCCTGCTCGCTGCCACCGAATTAAGCCGTCTCAGCTCTTTACAAACTATTAACCCTTAATTCTTCACCAAATCACCGTGACGACACCCAAAGTTGCTGTGAGACCTACGATGTCCCTGCCGAGCCTCCATAAAACCCCGAGAACGCGGTCGGGCCGATCTTCAGAGTGAGAGATGAGCAAACAGACAGATGGTTGCTGATAAAAAATAGAGGGAGAGCCAGAAAGACCAGAAGACAGAAGTAAAAGAGTGGGAGGACGGATTCAAATGTCAGGGCTGAGGAAGGAGGAGAAGTGGGAGAAGGCGAAGACATGAAGTGTGAGTTAATTAACCAGACAAATGAGACAGACAGGTACATAATGAGACATAATGAGACACGAGGCATAGCAAAAAGAAAAACATGGTCAAACATTATCCATGTTCTAAACCCACTTATTCTAGTTTAGGGTCACTGGGGGGGCGCTTTCAAATTTTCCAGCAAAGTGAAGAAAAGACCGTTTTTTTAAAAAATGTTGTGAAGGACGAAGCTACAGCGGCACGATTGTGTAACATTCTCAGTTCAGTCAGAGGAAAATCCTTGGAGACAACAGTCAAAATGTTGAATGTGTTTGTCCTCTCCGTAAAAAAAAATAAAAATAATATAAGATATTCTATCATCTATAGTGAATTCCCTAAATGCATTATGCAACTGGGTTTGTCCAACTGTTTGCTACTTATGCGGCGTGCAATCGGAGCACAAACAAAGGTTCAGTGTGCAAAGGGGCTGAGTTTAGTCTCTTCGGGTGGTCTACCATCGGCAATTTTTGAGTCCAATTTACATCCTGATTCCAAAATTTAGGAAACTCAAGCCCGATTCATTCAAATAGCAATGATTAATACATGACCGCTTACAAACGAGTGTAACTAATGATTGCCGGGGTATTGCGGAATACACCCTAGCACGGACACGCGCAAACGCTACTCCTGCGTTATTCCCACATTTTTCCACAAACCTAAAATGTATCTGTTTACATCTCAAATCTATCTTCTGCTGAAGAGCGTGACATGCTTTTCGTAGGTAGCAGACGAGAACCAGAATGAGGCTTCTGCTCAGAGAACGGTGCACGTTGTACCTGGGTGTCCACAGTCACCGGCGTTTGCTTCATATTACCCCCGAACTGCACAAATCGCATTTGAGTAGTCGCCGTTTTGATCAGTATGGATCCCGACATCACACAAAAAAAACATTTTCAAAAATGTCCCAATCGATCAGTGTTCTACAATGAGACTTTCCACCGCTTGCACCCGTCAAGCCTCGATTGGGCATCACAAAATCGGTAATGGGAGACTGCCCTTAGATCTGTCACTGCCTTTAATTTGTTCATTGTGGTATCAGCGTAAAGACCTAAATGTCAAAAATAACTGCAGCATCACTACACTCCACATCAGCCACGAAATCTAATTACTCGCTTCCAGCACCAAACACACTCCAACAAAAATCATATCTGTCACAGTGCGAGTTATCCCGTCCAAAAACCGACAAACAGCCAGACGGAGGTGATTACGTAAAGTGGCTCCCTGAGGGGTGAAAAGATCTCTGAGGAGATCCGAGGGGATGAACCAAGCAAGGGGAAGGACGGAGTAAACAGACAAAGAAGAATGCCTGATGTCAATCATCTCCTTAAACTCTGTCAATGATTCAACGATTATCCAAGGACACATAATCCCATCCCACACTTAGCGCTCGTAGAATTACACCGAAGTGCCATAAACCCCGACGATAAGCACCTTTCACGAGCAAAACAAACTGAGCATGAGATCCACTTTGTTCAGTGTGCACAAATACAGCCAAGAAACCCCGCATATGGCATCACTTAGACCTCGTGAGACCTGTTGGCGCATGCTGGGCTAGTTCACCAGCAAATCGCGGACTGAGACCATGTGTTCATCAGCTAACAAGAGTGAATCAAATCAGTTGACCTCTGAGTTTTGATGGCAAGTGTTTTTACCCTTTGCGCTGGTGAAGCAGGGTACGTGTGTGAGTGTGTGTGTGTGTGTACAAGATAACTCAAAAACAGCTGGATGCATTTCCTTCAAACTTGGTGGGAATATTACTTGGAAAGATATCTAGAGGTGATTAGATTTTGGAGTAGTTTGCTCAAAGTCAAGCAAAACATGGCCCTAAAAACATTTTTCCCCCCATATCTCATCAACCAAGAAGCTTAGATGGATGACCTAAAGCATATATTGATCAGCAAAATGTTTGTGATTGTTTGATATGAATGACATCATGATGAAGTCATACATGATCAAAAACGCCATTACAGTCATATGTATATTTTACCATCGTGGATTTAAGAGCATGCCGAGTGTGCATCAGCCCTCTGATGAATTTCATTGGATGTTGATTTATTTTCCAGTAAGAAGTCAAACATGTCGTCCCGCCCATTTGTTATCGGTTCAGGTCTGGGAGACTGCGCTGGTTCATGCGTCACTGCATCCACCACACTATTTAACTGCCGTGGGTCCTGGATGGCAACCAAACAGACAGACAACCAGTCCGTTTGCTTTAATATCCTTTCTTGTGGCTTCTCCTGCTGTGGTTGCCTCAGCGAATCCGATATGGATCCTGATGCAATTCTCAATGTACATGCAAATAGGGGATCGGGTGGCATTGAACTGCGGACCTTCTGCTCTGGAAGGTGCCCAACTGTTTGTCATAATGTAGGATAAAAATTAATGTTGCTCCAGTAGTTCTGATATTATAACGGATTTGATAAAAAAAAAATGTCTGATTGACAGTTAAGGCTTCATTTCGGAGTACAGAAAATGGGGCCAATCATCAAAGTCAGTAAAATGAGAAGAAACTGAGGCGAAATTTTTGATCATTCCTGTCTTAATGATTTTGATAAAGCGTCCTCTCGGGGCACAAGTGCTGGCAGACCAGGATGAAATGATATTAGGAGAGTTTCTGCATGCCTCTCCAACTTTATATTCACCATCTGGAGCTGCGATCTTTTCCATAAATACAGCAGACGTTCAAGCACAAACCCTTGTTTACTTTTGCTGATGTGATTACAAAATATTCCTTATTTTACGTTATCGTTTCGCTTCAGCCAACTGGAAAGAAAACAGAATACAAAGGAGTCCTTCAAAGTTAGAAAGAAAATTAAGGAGAAGAACAAAGATAAGAAATGAACTGTTGGATAAACCAGGGAGGAGTCGGACAAGGAGGGAGATGGGAAAAGCAAGGATTCCAAATTGTGGGATAAGAGGTTGAAGGAACGGGACGGAGTCCAGTGAAGAAAAGGGCAGCGGTGAAAAGATAAAGACAGAATAAAGGGGGTAAAAAAAAAAGGCTGCAGGGTTAATAGGAAAAGAAAGTGTCACAGAGTAGATTTTAATTAAAAGAGAGAAAATTGATTTCATTCATAACATGACACGAGGCCAGAACCAGAGTGCTGTGTGGGCAGAGGATGAAAAGAAACAAAAATATGTACCAAAGCACATATTTCTATCTGCCTCTCTAAAAGATGAAAAAAAGCATCCAATTTTTTTTTTTTTTTTTAAATCACATAATTTATTCATTTTGTTAGAGAGCAAAAACAGTCGTCCACGTTTCTGCTTCATATGAAACATAAAACTGTTAGTCCCGATATTAAACCTGGTGTATTGTTACATTTTCCATTTCAAAATTCTCCACACATTTATTGTAGACATGCCAGCACTATAGGCAGGCCATTCCAGCACCCGTACCCTCTTCTCCTGCAGCCATGCCTTTGCAATGTTTACAGAATGTGGTTTTGCAATGTCCTGCTGACAAATGCATGGACGTCCCTGGAAAAGATGTCTTGAAAGCAGCATGTATGTTGCTCTAAAATGTCAATGTGCTTTTCAGCATCAGTGAGGCAAAGCTGGAGCGGCGTCAGAAATGGCATCCGGCGTAAACCTTTTCCCCATGTGGATCTGTACTGGACGCGGCCCTGAACAAACGGGTGCAGCTGAAAGTCCAAGAACTTTTCTGCATGAATGCTGCTGCCACAGAAATGTAAACCGCCTTTACCAAACGGCATTGACACAACCCAATGCCATGACCGCTTGTTGCTGATCATAGTTTGGATGGTCCTTTTCACCTTTGGACCAGAGCACACGCAGTCCATTTCTTAAAAATCTGGAATACTGGTCCATCTGAACACAATACATGCTTCTACTGTAAGACAGTCCAACCCAGATAACTGAGTCCAGAGAAGTTTGCACTGTAATCCCTTGCCTTGTGGTTATATCAACTATTGATGAATGACTGTTCTTGATGCAGTGCCATTTGATGCATCAGAAATCATGGGCGTTTAACTTTGGCTTGTATACCCTTGCCATTTACGCACTGAAATTCCTGGTAAAGCAAAAATGTGAAAGCAAACAAAATCATGAACTGTATATTGCAATCTGCAATCTCACCACTAGGAGACACTAAATCCTACACACTACATTTCTGCCTGTATATGTCAGACTAACATTACATTCACCCAATAACCCTTACAAACACGAGCACGCCACAGTCTAAAACCTTTTGCAACATAAGAGTAGACACATTGACATCATGTGTGTGTAATGGCGTTACAGACATAATACTGCAGAACAACAAATACTGAGAGCACTGAAGGAAAATTGTGGAAAAATAATAAGAAAATCCACTGGGCCAGCCACAAGTGCCAATTTGTTCATGAAATTATTTAAATGCGTTGGAATAATTTCTTAGATGTCTCGATAGATCTCTTTCAAGTATGATTATCAGCCAGTGGCCATGTGTGTTTTAATAAATATTTGAAAAAAAAATAAAAAATTCTAATTCAACAAATCTAAAATGTTACAAGTCATACAATCAGGTTAACATGTTTAACAGAAGATGATATACCAGGTTCTTTGTGGTCACATTGGCAGCATTTCTAGAACTTAAAGTATTTTAGCATTCAGAACAACATTTGCTGTTATGAATGGGATGTCACACAGGGGTATGATAATAATGCGTATATTCCGGTGCAATAGGTTTGCGTTACAGAAATGTGCATCATAGTGCAAAAAAATGTTCCACAATGATCAAGCTGCATTCTACTGAAGTTTTTATTATTATTAATGTTGTATCCCGTGAGAGATTCAGGAGACTGAGGTCACGTCCTGAATACTGATGGAAAGAAATCATCAGGAAACCATAAATGTCGATGCCATTTATGAAGGCAGCAATTTCTCATGTCCCAGATGTACTTAGGAAGAAATGAAGAGCTCATTTTCAGAACAGCACACATTCACTTTTGGGGGAACCTCATTAACCTGAATGGCATCAGTGAATAACTGTTAAAACATTGAAAGTGTGGCTTTAAGCGACGTATTGCTCTCCTTTTCTGGTCTAGTTTCTGTCAAGTGGCGTCAAAGAGTTTTTCAGAAAATTACAACTTGGACATTTAATTGACAGTTCGTCAACACAAAACGATGATGATTCGTAGGCGTCCAAAGCCGTGTTTCAGGTGTTATTTTGTTCTATTCTTCCTACAAACAAGTCTTGAGGTGTGCAATAGCACGGGGTCGTTTGTGTTCTTCACACATTCTCCTTTTTGCTTTACAGGCCAGTCCAGTATCCATATCCTCTTCTTCCGCAGCCATGCCTTTGTAATGTGTGCAGAATGTGGTTTTGCATTGTCTTGTTGACAAAAAAACAAAAAAAAAACACCACGGACATCCTTAGAAAAGATGTCCTCTTGAAGGCAACGTGTTACTCTAAAATATCTAAGTACATCTCTGCCGTCACAGAAGTGAAAATGACCTTTGCCAAGGCCACTGACACAACCCTACGCCATGGGGAGGTGATGATCTAGTGGTTAAGCGTTGGGCTTGAGACCAGAGGATCCTCGGTTCAAACCCCAGCCTGACCGGAAAATCACTAAGGGCCCTTGGGCAAGGTCCTTAATCCCCAAGTTGCTCCCGGTGTGTAGTGAGCAGCTTGCATGGCAGCACCCTGGCATTGGTGTGTGAATGTGAATGTGTCTGTGTGAATGGGTGAATGCGGGGCATCATTG
>CABFOU010303046.1:0-10019 GCA_900660325.1 Opsanus beta
GAAGGGAGCGGGCGGGGGGACCGGGGGAGAGAGAGCAAGAGAGAGAGAGAGAGAAATGCGGGCGCGCGAGAAAGAGAGAGAGAGAGAGAAAGGCGTGTGCGCGAGAGAGCGAGGGTGTGAGAGAGAGAGAGAGAGAGAAAGGCGGGCGCGGGCGGGAGAGAGGGAGAGAGAAAGGAGGGCGGGAGAGAGAGAGAGAGAGAGAGAGAGAAATGCAGGCGCGCAAGAGAGAGAGAGGGAAATACAGGCGAGCAAGAGGGAGAGAGAAAGGCGGGCATGCGAGAAAGAGAGAGAGAAAGGCGGGCACGCGAGAGAGCGAGAGAGAGAGAGAGCGCGCGAGCGAGAGAGAGAGAGAGAGAGAGAAAGGCGGGCACGCGCGAGAGAGAGCGAGAGAGAGAGAGAGAGCGAGAGAGAGAGAGAGCGAGAGAGAGAGAGAGAGCGGGGGCGGGAGAGAGAGAGAGAGAGAGAGAGAGAGAGAGAGAGAGGGAGAGAGGGGAGAGAAGAGAGAGAGAGAGGGAAAAGAGGGGGGGGGGGAGAGAGCGAGAGAGAGAGAGAGAGAGAGAGAGAGAGAGAGAGAGAGAGAGAGAGAAAGGCGGGCACGCGAGACAGAGAGCGAGACACAGAGCGAGACAGAGAGAGCGCGAGAGAGCGGCAATTTTTTCATGTCTCCCCCCAGGAATTACTCTCTGAAATTTTACTGTTTATTGTCCCCCCCAAAAATGAAATGGGATTTTCGCCCCTGGTTACATCCAACACCTTTGTCTTGGTAACAACTCTAGATATTCTCTTTTTGAATCTTATCCCCAACTCTCTGAGAGGAATGTGGTGGAGCCATTTGGGGTCTTGCCCCAAAGATACTCATGCAAATGTGCACAATAATGTATTGAAGTCAGCATTCTGCATCATCAGAACCTGTGTGCATAATATTGCATGTTCTAACAAAGTATCACAACAGCAGTTACTGGTTTTGCTCAGAAAAAAAGAGTCTCAACATCTGCGTATCCAACTGCATGTGTATTAGATTACGTTTTATCGTCACATTTAGGGAACGCTGATCAACCATCATCAATCAAAAGCATAATATCATATATCAACAGAGTGAAAATCTGCAGTCAGAGGCAAGCCACTCTGCACCAAAGCAACAGTTCTGTAGCTCTATTCATTGCTTTTGCACATTGTCCCCTCAGGATCTCAGAGTGACTGCAGGAATAACCAAACATGTATATATCGGATCCACACTGCAGCTCTGCAGGCTGCCTATGCAGTTGTTTTTCTTCATTACTGCATACGTTTTGGATATTATGCTCAAGGTTTGAATGTCACGACTAATCAGTCGGGTAGAATTTGTCCTTGGTGGTCATTTAGAAAGAGAAATATTAAGACTGGATGCATGATCCTGAAACAGAAGTGAGGTGTCAGAAAGGATTAACTTGTGATACTGGTTCAATGTTTCAGTTATGCAAAAGTAAGGGCTAGACACCTAGAAGGCTGGGAAAAAGTAATAATTTTAATTTGCACCTTGTCAGTGCCTCCAAGGGATGGCAAGACCTCAGTGAACTGAACTGGGTTATTGTAACATCTTTGATTGCCTCAGTATAATCAACGTAGACTGCTCTCTGGAACAGCCTGAGAATTTATGGGGCCCCGGTGCAGTTCTTGGACCAGCCTCTACACTTGTACAGAGAGTGATGTACAGAGCAGGTCCAGAAAATCTGGAATTTTTGCCAGTGAAAACTGGAATTTATCAGCGACGTGTTCTGGCTTTGACACTATTTAGTGCTTGCACGAACTGGGTGTTGGGTAGGGTTGTAGAATCAAACGATAGGGCGAAACACTGGAAGAGTCATCAAGTTGCTGGACAGGGATGTTTGACAATCCCAATGTCTTTGCAGGAGAATGAAGCTCCAAGTCTTTAGGGTCCACTCATGAGACAAAGTTGTTCCGGCAGCACGCAAGAATCCTACAAAGAGTACCTACAGAGAGTACAAAGAATCCTACAAGTACCAAAGACATCTAAATGTCACCTTAGGTCATTGGTTAATGTCAGAGTTTAACAATCATACAGTAACACAGGAAGTACCAGGTTACAGTCTTCTGGCCATGTGACATGTTTCTCTGGGCATGATCGAGCACACAGGTGCCTTTGTGTTGAGGACCCTCGGGGCTGGAGAAGGCCAACATGATGCCCACATGTCACCCGATTGCAGAAGATAGATATTTAGTTTTGAGAGGTGCGGATGGACCGAACAGTTGTCTGCTTGAGTGATTGCCATCCAGTACCCAGGGTGGTTCCGTGGTGTGGTGGATACAGTGACATGTGGCACCAGCGCAGCTCCGAGACCTGACCTGACTAAGATGATTATTTAATTTGAGTTCCTCTTTCTTTGCAGTGCTTTTTGGTCAGTTTGTGGTGTTCCAGACATTAGCCAGCGATGTGGTTGAGATCTACGATGGATCCTCCACAGATTCTGCCCTCCTCTCTTCGATCTATGGATCTCACTCAGGTATCGGTACAGGCCAGACAACGCGTCCAGCACTCAGTTTAGTCCAAATCATCACTTCTTATAAAATGTTTTCCCCTAATTGAACATAATGATGAGATAATGAGCAGTGATGCATTTTGAGAACTGAATAAATGAGATCACAAGTAGAAAACAGTTGGATTAATAAGACTTCTAAAATATTTTTTTTTTAAAATCAGTTGTATTTCTAACATTCTTCACAATGTCTTTTGCTTTTGCTTTGTAGGTGAGACACTTCCTTTGAGTTCAGGAAACAAGATAACACTCAAGTTTTCTGCAAACGGGACCGAAACGGCCAAAGGATTTCATTTCGTGTACCAAGGTAAGACTTCTTTCTCTCAAGAGTTTTGAAATGGAAACTTTTTTTTTTTTTTCATTTTTAAAGGCGCTTCAAATTGATTAGCTTGCGTTCAAAAGATGCTTTTGAAGAAGGTACTTTTTGTCCATTCATCGCCCAAATGGTTGTTTTGCGGAGTGCGGCTGGCGGTGGTTGTGCAGCCACGCGGTGTGGAATCAAAGACCGTTGACTGTGACTGACAGCGTGAGAGGACGGTCAGAACAGCCTCACCATTCCTCCCTGCCTTCTTTGTCGTTCCATCTCTCCTTCTTCCCGCTGTCTTTCTTCGTGCTACATCCACCTCTGCCTGCCATACTTTGTCTTTCTTCTCTTGCTCCCTCCCACTCTTTTTTTTTTTCTTTTTTCTTCTTTATCCCAGCTGTCCCCAGGACGAGCGCCAGTCAGTGCAGCTCAGTCCCCGAGCCCCGCTTTGGGAAGCGGATAGGGAACGACTTTGGCATCAATATGGCGGTTCTGTTTGAATGTAATCCAGGCTACACGCTGCACGGCTCCAACGCCATCAGGTGTGAGGCCGTGCCCAACGCCCTGGCCCAGTGGAACGGCACTGTGCCCACATGTGTTGGTAAGCCTTCTCATCCTTCAGTCCTACTCTCACCCCTTGCTGGAACACACACATGCACAAGCATTGCACACACAGAGAGATCCACAAAGACGGGCCATGTGCAACCAGAAAAGAATGGCGCCTGTTTTTTCTTTGTTCTTGTTTATCTTGGTGCCTGCCCCCGGTTGCAAATCATTCATCAATCTCTGGTCTGGATAAGTTCATGCAGGCAAGAAGAGACAATGACAAATAAACTGCAAAGTATGATATAAATTTGCTCAAATAAGGGATTTGTAGTTCTCCGGCCATGCAAGACAAGTGCGAAATAAATAGTGCAAAATGATTGTATCTCACCACGCTTAAGACCAGGACAGACTTTACCTCAGGACTCTCTTCTCCATGGCCTAATGATATCAGGCGCCCCGCCCCTCCCTGACTGCAATTTTGGCGAAGTAAACTTCGGCCTTGGTGGATTGCAGAGCCACTTCATTCACATTTTTAGATTATATAAACAAAGATATACATTTATTTGGTGCTTGGTGATGTGCACTATTGCTGATTAATGTATTTAAAACACATACTTGAAATATACACACACACACACACACACCAATTTTGGTTGTATTTTTTCCTGGAATGAGGTCTGTAATCAGTGCATTTCCCGCTCCGAGCCCGTGTAGTAACAACAAGTCATTAACAACCAACAGGGGTTTTCAAAAAAAGGCATCATTCGGCATCCGTCTCAGATTTGTGTCGAGCTGTGTGTCTTTTTTTTGTGTGTCAACACTGAAACAAATACTCGTACTTTCTCTGTCATGCAGCGTGTGTCAGTGCATTCAGCTGCACGTGCTTGTGTGTTACAAGTATGAAAAGTATTGACAAAGATTCCTGTTCAGTTGTTTATGTTTCTGGGTTAATTAACGAGTTGCTGAATGTCTGCGTGCGTGTGCTGGAGTGATAATTGTGCACACAGATCAATCAAAGCTAAAAGATAAAACAACATTTATAATGAGGCGCACTGACTGTTGTCTGAGGTCGTGATGGAAAAACAGAAGAATATTAAGTTGATGTTTGCGCGGTGCATCCAGAAAGTTTTCAACCCTCGTCACGCTTTTCAGGTTTTGTTATGATGAAGGCTTTGTCTTGATTTATTGTGTTCACTCTTGAAGCAGGACGCAAACCCCATAATAACAAAGTAAATGCATCAGGACTTATCTCACTCCTGGGTGCAAAACAGTCGCACACCACAGTGCATGTGTCACTGGCGGTGCACAAGTGACACAGTTCTCATTTTCAAACCAGCACCCATGTCCTTTAAACTGCATGCCCAGCTGTACTCCTCAGTGCGCCCTGCAGGCATGTTAGTGTGAGAATGAGGTTCGGTCAGGTGCAGCAGCTGTGCATTTCTGTTGTGTTGCAGCAGGATGCAATGGCCCCAAAAACAAGCAAAGATTGGAGTTTAAAGTCCAGTGCAGTTTTTAATGCTGTTAAAAAGGTGCAGTATTAGGGTCACACCACGTGTGCAGTCTGCACACGCATCATACTACCATGAAACTGAATTGAAACCAAAATTCAGCATGAAACAGGAGTAAATGCTAAAGGAAAAACGCAAAGGTTTAACAAATGGTTCATACTCTGTTTCTAAGGTGGTTTTCTTCCTCCTCAGGATGGGTGGCAAACAGCACAACCAAACCAAACTGCATGGAAGGGGAGCATTCAGTTTTAATAGGTGGTCCAGACTTTAAACTTGGTTTGAAACAAAAACATAGACTGCTGATCATTAAGATGTTTAACAACCTGTAATTTAATACAAAAATGCACTCCTCACACTAATCACACATCCATCTTCCTGAACAAAAAAAAAAGACAACAAGTCACTCACTCCATGTTTGCTTTAGAGCACAGCGGATCGAGTGAACAGTTTTTATCTTACCATTATAGGAGCTGCAGGTGGCTCAGTGTGGCATTTTCTGCAGTCCTTGTCCTTCTGTTCATTCAGGACTTTGCATGCAAGGCCTGTCACAAAGCCCACCTGAACCAGCTACACGTTATGCTCATGTCACGTGGAACACAGGTGGTCCTCCCCAGAAAACCTCTCACTTCTAAGTTCACCCGCTGGATAGCAATGCATCTTATGCTGGTGCACTTGTGTCTTATACCCCTATTCCACAGAGCGCCGTTTCTTCCTGTTTCATCCCGAACAGCAAATCAGGGCACGTTTTGAAGCATCACAGTAACTTCTTGATCCATCTTTTGTCTATCTTGAACAAACTTGGTATACGCAGTAGCTACGGCCATCATCTGCACCAGTTTGGAAATCGGGGTGAAATTTTCAAGCTGTTCAAAAATTACACTTCACTTCCGGGTGTCCGTAGTCTTAACAGCTTCAATCACATTCAAACATCTTTAAATGGGATAGTCCTACTGAGTACAGGTTGAAACTTGTGTTCCATCAGGGTAAAAATTTGAAGCAAAAGCAGCATTTGTAGTGGTCCTGGCTGAGCGGGGCGCAGCTTTACTTTAATTTTCGAGTGAGTTGCCAGGTATGTGCTTTATGAGCCAGCCAGTTGCCAGGTCTGCATTTTATAAGCCAGCCTGATAGGAAGCATGTCGGAGTAAGCCGTTTCATCCCGTTTTTGCACTTTTTCTGGATCGTGGGCAGTCGTAATAGAACGGTGCCCTGTGAAATAGGGTGTTACAGGCAATGGTGGACAGTATGATCAAGTCATGTCTTGTTATACCAAGACATACCCATGACTAATTTGGTGTCTGAGTAAAATATCTTTGTGAACTGTGAACTGCTTTGCACTCACATTTTAGCATTGCATAGACACGCACATGCACCAAACACATTTGCACAGCATTATGCGCTTTAGGCCATACACCACAGAGCTTCAAGGTCAGGGCCATCACTTTAAAAAAATGTTTTGAAGGTCAGAATAATATCGATGCACAGATCTTTAGAAGGCTAAAAACAAACCAAATTTTCCAGCATCAAAGGTTCCAAAGGTCACAGTGGACTCCATAATTCTTAAAGTTCGAAGGAGGAACAGTTCTTTTTCAGTGCTGCAGAACATTTGGTTGGCTCCTCGACCTTTACATCGACCAAAGTCAAAAAGCTGTGCCTCCATTGATCGGTGTGTTTTTGCTCTGATACAAATTGTCAACAGTGCGATCTTGTATACACAGATGTGTACCTTGAACTGTTGCTGTTTCATAGGCTCAAATGTGTTTCAGTGTAATGGGAAACACCTGAGCTATTTTACAATACAGAAAAGATGATAAAGACATAGTAGTGTTTGAATGCTGCTGACAGTCTTTTTTTTATTGTCTTTCAATCTGAATAATATTATTAAAACAATTATCTGACCCATGAACTGTAGAAAGGAGAAGGAAAGCCAGTTTAAGAATCCTATGAACTGTTCCAGAACAGGTAAAGCTGGTGTAGTTCCTGCACTGACAGTGTCAGATTAGCTCATATGTTGTGCACACATTGTAGCTTTTTTTAATTAAAGGTTTTTCAGTTTGTTCTGTCTGGATGGAAGCAGACAGATGATGCTGTGATGGATGACTGTATGGGAAGCCAGTTTAATTAAAGCAATACCTCTTATACTTTGTCTGCAGCTGTTCCAGTGCCGTAAAACTGTGGACAGACAACTAAAACTCTAACAGGAGTGATGAAAATGAAACCGGCAGAGACAACAATATTAATGCACACACTGAAGCAGTTATCAGTGACTTCTAAAAGGTGGATGTTGAGAGTTTGTCTTGTTCTGTCTTGATCTTCTTAAGCCGCCAACTCAGAGATTCTTAGTACTGGGTGTGCTCTGTAATGATCAGTAAATATCTCTTTTATAGACACTTTGTGCTAAAGTTTTGAAATTTATCTGCGCCTCATTGGTTTTAATAGTGTAGTAAATAAATGGTAAATACAGTGGATTGGTTTGCAGTAAGAGTGTAGAACTTGAACTTGAGATTTACGTATCTCAGCAGCGACGTTCACATCTCTGGGACGGCAGACTTGGAGCTTGAGAGACTCCTGGGAAGAGGTTATGGAGTCATGAGGTCGCCGGACAGAGGTGTTTGGCCAATACTTTCACAGGAGAACAAAGGTCTCAGTCTGTAGGGTCTTGGGATTTCCTGTCTTACTGTATGGTTGTAAGACTTGGACACTAACAGTGACCTAAGGTGATAACTGGATGTCTTTGGAATTAGGTCTGTTCAGATGGTCCTTGGGTACCACTGGGATGACTTTAAGACAAACGAATGGTTATTGTAGAAGACTCAGGTGATTAGTATTACTTGCGTTGTAATGGAACGTCAGCTACAACGCTTCTCCTGGCATGATCCAGCATACAGGTGCCTCATTGTTGAGGACCTCAGCAACTGTAAAAGGCTGAGGGGGCACCCATGTCTCACGTGACTGTGGCAGATAGATGGCTGCTTTTAAGAGGTGGGAATGTACTGGCTGTCTGCTTGGGCCAAGGTGGATCTGTAATGTGGTGGATGCAACTTGCTCCCACACATGACCAAACAGTATATTTGGCATTATTTGGTCAATGTATTGACTGCATTAAAAATAGATTTGATCAAGTGTGTAATGGTGCCATCTATTCCTGGACCCAAGGCATATAGAACTCACAGAAAATGCAAAGTGAGTTATTTTGTTGGATGTTTTAGCAAGTGAGACCCCATTTGGCTTTGGCTTCCAAAAATTAATAAAGGTTGAGGTAAAACAGCTACACAGTAGACACACACACACACAAAAAAAGAGTTTCAATGGATGTACCGTACATCATGCTGTTGGAGACTGTGGAGAGCTGACCTGAAGCTGTTCTTAGAAATGTTCATTGAAAAATTATTAACTCTCAAGATCAACAATGTGTAGGTGTGTCACATCATGTATCATTACGTGTGCAAGTGCAAGAGACAAATCAGTGTCTCTTGTAGAGCTGCCTAAAGTGGTCGATGCCTGTCGTTGCATAGCACTTTATATAACGAGAGACTTGTCACTCTGATGCTATTTTTCCACAGCATAAAGACAATGCGCACTCTCTTTCTTGTTGCGTCAAAATCATGCAGTGTTGTTTTTTTTTTTCCCTGAAACCGTCTTTGGTGGAATGTTAAAGTACTCTCACCTGCAAGAAGACTGCAAATTAAAGCGACAATAGCCAAGGGTTTAATTTTGTAGTGTTGCCAACTCACGGAATCAACATTAATTAGCTCCAGTCGACTAAATTTGCCAGTAGCAGTTGTTATTATAGCCGGCAAATTCTGCTCCAGAATAATTCTTTCCAGTTTTACAGCTTGTTAAGTTGTGGGTATTGCAGTGCCCATGTATCTTACAGGCATGCATGAAAGTGGGAGCAGATTATTCAGGTGAGATTTGCTCATCGTGGGAGGTTTTTTTTTTTTATTAATTAATTTATTAATTTATTTATTCATTTTACTGAAAAAAAAAGAACCAAGTGTTTTTAAACTTTCCACAAAAACTGACAAAGTTCACTTAATGTTTCTAAAGTTACTAAGTAAAGGTAGGGGTGAGGAAACGTAATCACGCAACAGCAAAACGCTCCGTGGGCTAGACTTCATTTCATCATTTCAGAACTTTGCGTTCTGGCCTCTGCTGTGTCTGAAGGGCTGGAGCCTGAAGAGTTTTGTGGGACACGGATCTTAGAAGGGTGCAGACCCTGAATTGGGACACAGCCTGGGATTTGACAAAATTTATGGGCGTACACCCTTCCTGCTTCTATCCTCTTCATTTACCCAGGCTTGGGACTGGATCTCATAAGGCGCTGGCTGTACATCCCATGTGGCTGAGGCTCAGCTCCGTGATGCCAACACTAACATGTGCAGCATAGCAGTGCCCTTTGACTCTCGAACGCCGTGCCGGGAAACTGAGTTTCCCAGCCTGTCGTCATGGTGTCTTGTTGCAATATTTTCCCAGAAAATGAGAATTTTGATCACATTTGTGATATAAGATTGTGAATCTTTTATTTGAATACTAAGGAACAAAATTATAGTTGTCCCAAAGAAAATTGTTCTTATCGCTTAAATTGTTAAATAAATAAAATGGGCTACATGTTCAATTGAAATAATATCTCACTGATAAATGATATCTCACCATGCAATCAGAAAAAAAGTGAAATAATAAACATTTGATCAGTGGGTACTGTCCTTTGACCTGCATATTAGAGAGGTTGTTTGGAATACCTTTTCTCATCCGTGCAATATCACTAAATTTCAAGGTCAAGGTCAAGGTTTATTTATATAGCACATTTAAAATACAGTTGACACTGCCCAAAGTGCTGCACAGGTTTCAGACAAGATAAAAGCAATAAAATGCAATCAAATGCAATAGTACAAAATAAAAAGTAAACTGTACAAGATAAAAATAGATGAAATATGATAAAAGAAAGCAATTAAAAAACAATGTTCGGCTTAGCTTGTGTTAAAACCCAGTGCATAAAGGTGCGTTTTCAGGAGTAATTTAAAACTCTCAACAGAGGGAGCTGATCGAATGTTCAGAGGAAGATTATTCCACAGTTTGGGTCCAGCGACCGCAAACGCCCTGTCACCTATAGTTTTTAATCTGGAATGG
>CABFOU010303051.1:0-10375 GCA_900660325.1 Opsanus beta
TTTGTAGAAAGGATGGATGTGAAGATAAAAGGGGAGTTTAAAATGCTGGTGACTCAGCCGAGACGCTGTCAAATAAATTGGCCCGGCGTTTCTCCGGTCTCATCAGAGGATACCTGTTTCATTTTGAATCCTCACAGATGAGCGAGCAGCCGCTAACGAAGGTGTGACGCTTCTTTCCTCAGCACCCTTGCAGCCATCCATCTGTGTTTTTTTTTTCTTTCCTCTCAACCCCTCTCCTTTACTCGGCTCTTGGTGTGCTTATTTAGAGTAAGTGATTGCCCGTAATGTGCTCAGGCGCTCAGAGGCCGCAGCCCGCGCCCTCATTGAAAACCATAGATCTTCTTCCACTGCTATCACTAGCTCGCTATGTGTGAATGATGATCTCCATATGCCCAGGTTAACCCCTATTCTCGCCAGTAATGCCTGGAGTATTAGTCACACTTGCATGCCGTTATCACCATACGTCAAGCGCAAGCCTGCCGTGTGTGTATGTGTAAGCGTTTAAGCTAGCGTATGTGTGGCTGTGCGGGTTTATGGGTGGGTGATCATTTGGGCGTGTCTGCACGCTCTGTCGCTGTGATGCCACTCACCGTCGAAATAGTGTTAGCGTTTTAGTCATCTACTCGGTTTTTATCTGCAGTGACCTTATGGCTACCTCTGAAACTGTGCATCACGTGTCACAGCAAAACACATAACCAATGGTCAGTCAGTACAGTTGTTGGGACAATAACACAATTTTTCAAATTTTGTCTTTGCACACCACCACCTATATAGGCCCTGAGGCCCATTGGAGCAGATGAGAGTCTGTAACAACCCCCTGGATGTGGCGCCAGTCCATTGCAGGCTACTTCTCCAGGCAAGGCTTGTACACATTGATAGCTGGGGGGACTAGGACGGTGTAGATGAAGTGTCTGGTCCAAAGACAGACGGGTAGCCTGAAGCACACAACTATATAGACACATGGACTATATATTGGTAGTTCAATACGCCCACCAATGCCCACCTTCAGCATCAACTAACAAACTGACAACCATGTGGAGATATGTGATGCCAACTATGTGGGCAAACGCAGAATCACAATATACATCAGAAAGGGAAAATAAAACCGGAATTACCAACTAGATAGAACATGTGGGTGGGGATGACACCAAAACATTTCATCTATACTGCAAATTACTGATGGCAAATGCTGTTCCCAAATGTTTCAAAGCCTTTTTTTCTGGTGTCTGTATAAGAAGACATCATTTGCTATGCTACATAGGACCTCATTATATCACTAACTGTTTCAAAATGTTCAGGTTACCTTCAGCGCAGGCTCTGTGCACTCGCGCGTACTTTGATTGCACTTCAAAAAGTCTAATCAAGGTATGGTTCTGCTAGGTTTCACCAAGTGAACTCCTATATATGAAACTAGGTCACCCACTTCCATTTGATGTGTTGAACGTGAACCAGTTGAAGTATCTAAGGCGCTTGAGAAGTATTGATTGCCAGCCAAGAACCATTTGCACACCACTGTACATCACTTACTGCAGACAGCTATTGAGTGCTGTGATGAACCTGGAAATGGTGTTTGTGATGGAGCAGAAGCTCTCTGAGGAGAAAGAAGTTTCTGCCTCTCTCCTAAAAATGCGGAGTTGTCAGAGGTTCAGCAATGCCAGTCATAGCTTTGTTACTGCAGTGTCGGTTGCCCTTTGTGAGCTCTTTACTCTGCCGCATCAGACATAACAAGCTACTGACATCCACGGCTGCGGCTTTATTTTGTCAGATGCTCCCAACAAGTAGCACCCGAGTGGCAGTCTCCACACCCGTACATGAAATATGAACTTCCACTGATGTGCACCAGCTGGGGAAGGAGAGATGAAGAGAGCAGCCAGGAGGAAAGGAGCGCTAAGGAAAACTGGGGCGCAAAGTGATAGTGACAAACGAAACATTTTCAACTGAGCCAAGCAGGAAAATAACACAAGAAGAAAGTGTTGGAATCGAAGCTGTTAAGGGAGAAGAAAAATGTATGAACTCATTTCCGCCTTACCAGTATTTCAAAAGGCATCCAGACTCAAATTGTCAGAGCTTGTTTTTCAATTTCTTTGTGACATCATCGCTTTGTGTTGAAATCCAGGCTCCGTTTCAGTGCATTTTCTTTTCTTAAAGGCTATGAGGGAGTATGTGGTAAACACATGCATGTGCACAGTGCAGTGCACACTAAACTTATGTACAATATGCTCAGCGGGTATGTTGAAAACTGCGATAAATGTTGGGTAATATCAGAAAGCAGGTATTTGTTGGTTCTGGGATATTATGATTACAATAACATTAATTTTTATTGTTCTCTTACTGTAGTTTCACTGAGTACTTGGGAGTTTTGTCATAGTGAAAAAGCTGAAAGTTTTTGATATTTAACCCCACCTAACAGGTCCTGGTAATTCCTGTCTCACTGTGTAGCTGTGAGATTGGACGCTAAGGCAATGACCGGATCTCCTTGGTACTACGCCTCTTCAGAGGATTATTGGGTACTGCTGGAATGACTTTGTGTCAAATGAAGGGTTACCTATGTAGCAAGGTGAAATCCAGGTGGAAAGAGGTTCCTATTAGCTTGGCTAGCAGGGAATCCCCTTTGGCTGACCTGGTAGAGCATTGGTCTTGTGAGTGTTCAAATCCTGCTGTAAGCCACGAATATATATATCACGTGGTTACAACTGCTGTTGTTGGCAAGATGTGGCAGTTGACCAAATGGTCACAAGTGAGGGTTCTTAATGCTGCAGGCACCTGTGACATCAGAATGAGGTAAAAATGAGGTGGGGAGATATCTAGTAAGGTGAAATCCAGATTGAAATATGTTCCTACTAGGTTGGCTAGCGCGGATTTCCCTTTGGCCAACATGGAAGGGCATTGGTCTAATAATTGAGACCAATGCCCTACCAGGTTGGTTAGAGAAGATTCCCCTTTGGCCAACCTGGTAGAGCATTGGTCTCATGAATGACAAGTCTAGTGTTCAAATCCCACCGGAAGCCATAGAAATATATCACTTGGTTACAATTAAGAAGACTCAGATGTGAGTGAACAGCACAGCAGCTATGATAAGCAAGCTAAGGCAAATGGAAAAGACCATGGGGACACCCACATTTCATGGTTGTTATCCAGGACCTAATGTGGCTCTGTAGCATCGTGAATGTGGCACCAGTGCCTGCTGTCAGACCTGCACTGACCCCACATTGTCCTTTGCAGTGAATATTAGAGTAACTATCATGAATGCTTTTTTCATGTGCATGGTATTGCAAATATTGCACCCATTCTGTCCATAAGATGTTGTTTCATTCTTGTAATTCTGCTGTACACTTGTACTTAGAACCGGTAGCTCAGTGGTTAAGGAGTTGGGTTACCAATATGGAGGCCTGGGTCTGATTCCTGCTTACGCTACCTGTTTGTGTCTTTCAGCAAGACAATTCATCTACCCTGTAAATGGGTACCGGCCTTGGCTGGGGAAGTAACCTGCAGCAGACTGGCATCCTGACTATAAGGGAATCATAGACTCTCATCTGCTTCATGCTCCAAAATCCGGAGATGAGCACCAAAGGGCCTCTGGGTCTATATAGCACTTCTTCTTGAAGACTAAAAGTCTTTCAATATTTCATTATGCTGCTGCTAAAGTTCAAACCAGGTCATGTTAACTCCTGGATGCTATACTTCTCTATATTCACCGCACCACGGATCCTGATCGGTGGCCACCCAGCCTGACAAAATGCATTTTCACGATCTTGAACCTGTATCAACTGTTGATGTCACAAAATCTATTACTACTCACTGAAGATGGATGACACATTTAAATGTCATAGCTTTTAAAATCTCTTGTGATC
Organism: Opsanus beta; assembly: GCA_900660325.1. Lineage (NCBI taxonomy): Eukaryota > Metazoa > Chordata > Actinopteri > Batrachoidiformes > Batrachoididae > Opsanus > Opsanus beta. The sequence goes on from CABFOU010303051.1 coordinate 3,852, forward strand.
CATTCAGTGTCATTCAGTAAATCCCAAATAATATTCACTGGATGGAATTTGGGAACTGGGGGGGTTGGTGTAAAATTTCCTTCTTTCATACACAGGGTGAGACATATCCCTCGTCTCCCGTGGGAATGATGCGTAAATCCAGATGTATCATGTTCACCCCGACTGGATGAGCTTGTGTTTGTTTGATTGTTTTTAATCACCATTGTGTGCAAATCAGCTGCTGTGTTCAAGCTCTTTCTGCACTATGTGTTAACAAATGAGAAATTTTAGCCAGCATTTACCACCTCACCCTGACACTGTGCAGTGTTGTAGTCCCTGCAATAGTGCGCCACATTTAATGAGACTGCAAGGGACCTCTGGCTATACCTAGAGACAACACACATACATTCAGGAAGGAAACATGTAGGTCCTCCAACAGATAATTACTCAAGGCTAAATGCATACTGCTATAGAACCACTTCTGCCCGGAGCTCCTGCTGTATGGAAGCACATTCACACCACCAGTGCACTGCACAACAACTCAATAAGAACGTGACATATGCTAGTGCTTTAGAAATCTGAATAGGAGTATAGTGCTGTGAGATGGCAGTGTTTACATGCAAAGTACGCACGGATGTGAGAACATAAGCAAGAGACTGTTTCCACTTGGTGTCTGTTTGGGCATCCTGATGTACTGTATATATCTTTGTGGGGCCGTGCAGGATGTGTTCGGGGGGCGTCGAGCATATTTGTTTGCATGTGGAAGTGCAGATGTTCATGCAGCCATAATGAAGCTGAGGTAAAATTAAGAATCGTGTTTTGACAGAGTTATTAATATATTGTGTCAAGTGTGCATGTGCAGAGATGGGAGCAAAGCTGATAGAGGGAAAACAAAAGGCTGCAAACTAAAGGATAGCGTCACTGCGGGGGCAGGCGAGAGATGGATAGATCAAAGTAAACAGAGAAAAGACAGATTTTTCTGAGAAAATAAACTAATGAAAGTGTTGCTGCATACTTTGAGGCGAAAGAGTTGACATTTAAGAAATTGCTCTCATATATGAACAATTTCAACATTATTCCTTCAGTGCTTTCGGTGTTTGAATATTTCTGCAGCCACATTAGGGGCTGAAGTCATTTTTATTTGCTCGGTCTAATGAAATAGTGCAGCCATTCCTGTGTGCTCAATGTGAAGCAGACACAAAGATATTATGCTACAACTGTAAAGTTAAACACTAACTGGGTGACACTCCAGTGTTACTTGATGAGAGCATATTAGAAGAATAGATTATTTGCTCGTAATTCAAGTTTAAACGTGGGATCAAGGGAGAGCGCTGCCCCATCCAAGACAACTACCTTCTTTCTTGTCAACCTGAAGTGCCTGTCACACCATGACGGATCAAGGAAAGATATGAGGAACTGATACGAATTTTGGCTCTGCGTTTTTATCCTGCAAAAGTCCTTTTCCGATTCGTTAATTGTGCTCCTTGTCAGCTGATGTCCACCGAGTCCGTCTGAGAGTTTTGTGCATGCTCAAAACTTCGAACGGACATTGGGCTGAGCGCTTTCCCGGTGGTTGCATGTTTGTTTACCGTATTGTCCTCTATTTGTTTTTTACTTTTACGATACTCATGCCTTCATGTTCTCTGACTGTGCAATGCTTCAGACTGGGCTTGTGATTGGCCGAAGCTCTGGCGCGGGGTGTGAATTCTGCACAAGTGGAGAGAGGACAATTGCATGTTGCCACGCTCCATTTAGCCAAGGTCAGGCTTAACTGAAGAAAAAGACAGCACGGCTGTGTGCTTTTTAATCTTTTTTATCTGGACATCAGAGTGCCTGGCAAATTCCATTGATGAGAAGGCGCTGCAGAGTTTTTTGATGTCCTCTCTGCACCACATGAATGTAGTGAGGAAATGTGACATCATGATCCCAGAGCGAGCCGGATTCTATCCACATTTGTGTTCAGACCTCGACAAATCCCGCTCAAATCCAGCTCCCCCCCACTGCACATATGTCTTGAAACTGGGAAAATTGTTCTGCTTAATGCAGCTTTCTGTGTTGCCAGTGGAAATGTGACATCATCTGTCCATCAGAGCCCCAAATCCACTATGGAGTACGGGATTTTGCCATCGGATTAAATTTTTAGATATGTAACTAATCCATTTGCTGTATCTGTCACAGTGTGACAACACCTTTACCAACACATTCTCTCCCCCAACTTGTCACAGTTTGATGCAAAACCATTTTTTTCTTTGGTTAGCCCCTAACCATAACCTTAGCTATGACCATAACCATAACCTAAATACACATGAATGTTCTCCGATGATGCAGAAGTGTGTTGTCAGAGAGAAATGACACTACTGTCAAAAAAAATCTTTCCCCACGCGTCATGATCCAAAGGTGCTACCTAACTCGTCACATAGTGATGCAAAGGGGCACTGACCAACCGTGAATATGTGGGGAGTTGGGAGTGAGAATGTGTAGACCTTACACCCATCATAAAGGAATTTAATAGAAAGGAATGTAATTCTCTAAAGGAAGGAAAAGGAGTGGGAGTGGAAATTACAGGATCTCTGTGGTCAGCTGCAGCAAACATTTCAGTTTGCGGCCTTCCACCGTTGTCTCCATATTTCATCTTTCTTGTCCTTGTTAACTATGTGATATTAATTCCTTGTTTCCTCTTCGCGTTTCATCGTGGCATTTTTAAACTCCATCGCCTGAAGTCATCCAGGAGTTTGGGCAATCTGCCAGCGTGGTAAGCAGCATTTAAATCTTTCTTTGTGAAGAAGCTGTCTTCAAAATCTGCCCTATAGGCAGATAGGGAGAGACAGAGAGTGCACCCTGTGCACCGCCAGGCGCTTTGGGGGAGTATGACAAATGCTAGTGAGTCAGGAAGTGGCTTTGTATACAGCCAGCATTATTCATAAACTACTTAAATGTTTGGACTGTGAATATTCATTTAGTTGCATCTAAATCTGCAGCTTGGGAGCTGTTAGAATGCACTAAACACAGGGGAAGGAGGATTAGAAATGCCCAGGACCACTCAAAACATTGCTTGTATATCTGCATGGATTTTCATGAGCTAACTTCATATTTTCAAATGTGGTTTTATGGGCAATGACATATAGCAGCTAACTCGTGAAATGCAAGCGGTAACCTCTAGTGCTGAAAAATGAAGTCATCACGGAAGTGCCAAAACGTGCAGTTCCTTGAATGGCCAGTTGAGGCTGCCTCCAAAAGTGAGTCACCAACTTTACAACAGAAAAAAAAACAACAAACAAACCAAATGAATAAATAAATAAAACATGTTCGCAGGCTCCCCAATCCATGACAACTGTACTAGCGGTGAATTTTTCAGCCCAATCTCACACCATGTCGTGATGGCATCACAAAAAGAAAATTAATCGATTGGTTCGTGATACCGTCCCGAAAAGCGCCACATTTTCGTGATAGGAGCACGAATTCATTTCGTGACGGGAGCATGAAATGCGGGTTGGTGAGGGGGAGTCTTTGAGGGTTATGGTTAGAGTTACGAGAAGGGGTAGGGTTAAAAACAGTTAAACAAAAAAAATTAAAAACGCGTCACGAAAATGTGTCTCTCATTTTGCGACGTGCGCATGAAAAAAAGTGTGAGACTGGGCTGGAATTTTTATATAACCTTTTCATTTTAAGATCTTTTAATCCAAAAAGTTATGAATAACTGGGGCCACAGTCACTTTGAGTGAGCACGAGTGTGTTCAAGGCAGCTAGCTGTTGTGGACTCGACCGTGTTTGTTTGAGACAATATGGCTTGATGTACTGAACTATACTGACGGAACATCAAAGAAGTTGGTGCTCCAGATTTTTCATTGAGCGAAATTTTTAGAATAATTTAATTTGTATGTTAGCACCATTAGCACTAACTGGCAGACAGACAGCTTGGTGATGTTAAATTCACTGATGGTGTCAGATGCCAGTCATATTTTTTAATACCCACTCCTAGCTACCTGTTTTAAGAACCACAGCACATGTGTGTGTTAATCAAACACCCAAACAAAGGTTAGCCCGTTAGCCTCTGCTTATTTGCTCACAGCGAATGGGTGTGTTTGGGCTTCATTTATCCTGGCCAGGTCACGCCAGTCATGCTCACACCTCGTTACCTATTTATAGGTTGGCTGACACTTAGACAGATTCAGGCACTGGCAAGATAGCGCCATCTGGACCATTTGCATTTGAGTTTCAAACCCACTGTTAAGTCAGTATAAATACAGCGTATGGTGAAAAGCAGCACTCTGTAAACCGAGCAGGTTAAAATCCAGGTGGAAATAAAAGAATGGGCTAATAACTTTCCAGTCACAACTGTTCGTCTCCCGGAGGATTTTTATAATGGAGCAAAAAGGATCCAGGCAGTCACAGAAAACCTGAACCAATCTATAAATTAGCTTGCAGGTCCCGCGGTCAGCTTAGCCAGGAGGCTGACGGCACTGATTTGTACCGATAAGTCTCAGTTCTGACAGCTTCTCTGCTGGGTGTCCCTGTCATTTTTGTCACTGCGTCGTTCTCTCATTTCCTTGTACTTTCTGCCATATTCCTTTTCTTCTCCTCTATGAGGGTTTAATAATCTTGTGGCTTTTGGTTCATAGATGGATTCTGCCGATATGTATCACGCCGCGGTCTGTCTCCCTTTCTTCACTGCCTTGAAGAATAGACATTTGACGGTAACCTGATCCTCATCTCCTGTCTGCAGACCTGAATAACAACATGCAAATGGAGGACTTGTAGACAGGTCACTGGGGTTGTGACCCGCGGCTGGTCGCAGATCGCGACCTCTCTGTGACTTCAGCTTAAGCTGTAAACATAAGTCATGGTGGCGCCTTGGGAAAAGACAAGTTACTGTGTTTGTTCTGGCCCATTTTCCAGCAGTGTGCGCCTTCAAGATCTGTATTTTTAGCAATAAAGCCTGAAACAGCTTATAAATCATTGCAACGTGGATGTTGAGTTGGACTGCAAAACCTGTTTGTGGTAGAATCCTGAACATGGGTGACAATGTAAAGAATGTGCGCTGCATAAACATTCACCATCATTAATTTCCTAAAATTTCATCAGAAATAAAGGAGGTCAAATTGTGTAAATTGGCTTTTGTCTTTTGCAGTTCCAGAGTGTAGGAACTCTGGAACTGCAGAGTTTTCTTTCTTTCTTTCTTTCTGGCACTTGGCCCATAAGAATGGTAAAAGAATAACAATTACATGTACATATATACAGACAGACTAAACATATACGAATTGAAATACTTTGAGGTTAAATATCCCCATTGTGATGTCCAACCTGTACTACTGCAATCTCAGCCAGACTCTCCCACTGAGCTAGTGTGTGCTGTTGAACTTTGATTTGTTCTTATGATCTTTATACCACCATCACACTCGAGGCGGAATGAGGCCGAATTCCATTCGAATGAAAATGCGACCCACATTCGGGAAGTGTCGAGGTGCATTCGCAATTGTTGGACAGCATTCTGAGCGCAGTCTAAACAGTCGGGGACATTTGTGCGGTCGCCCCGAATGTTTTGCTCATGTTCAAAACAGTCGTGGCGCAGTCAAAGTGGAAAAACTATCGAACGGCAGTCGATGTGCAGTCTGACCGCAATCTGACTGCATTCTAAATATTCGTACGGCGTCATAACAGCATTCGAAACAATCTGATCGCGTTCGAGAGAACCTCGAAATGGTTTGGACACGTCAGATCCTGCCAGCACGTCGCGCTTGTGCAACGGATGAGCCAGACCGCACCCCGGTGCATCCCGTTGGGGGTGCACCAAGGAAATATGGACAAGTGCAACGTCTGTGGCACGCAATCATCATGTGAACTGCACGTGCACATTGCGCAGTCACACTGAAAACGCCGTGTGTCACTGCGAGTCAAAGCGTCTCAAAGCTGCGGAGCAGCGCACGCAGCTGAACGAGGTGTCACACCTGTAATAAGCATCTTATTAATAATACATGATGTAACCCATAAGAGGGAGTGACAATGTATCTGTAATATCATGTTTATTATGGATGTAACTCCCCATTCAGTTATGCGCGCTACTCCGCGGCTCTGAGACACGTCCTGCTGTCCGTCTGTCCAGCTGCTGCAAGTAGCGATGAGCAGCCACACACGTGCCCACCACACATGTATTGGTTCCGTGTGTGGCAGGCGTGTGTATAAATGCTGGACTAATCTGAACCGGCAGTGAGGATCCAAAGAGTCGCATCCAAAAACTCCGATTCACCAGGGATCTTCCACACAGCATCGTCCGCCCTCTTCGCTGCCTGCAGCAGCCGAACAGCGGGACGCCCCGCTGCGGCGTCAGGGCTCATACCAACCGATCGCATGGTTCAGAGAGTCCGTTATGTGCAGTATTAACTGGACCCACCAACTCATGTTAGTGTGTTCAATTAATAGAGGTCATATCCTGGAGAGAGGAAGGGCGTGAGAGGGTGAGAGAGAGAGAGAGAGAGAGAGAGAGAGAGAGAGAGAAAAAGAGAGAGGGGGGGCGGGGGGGGGGGGTCAGCCATCAACGGCGCGGGCTC
>CABFOU010303161.1:0-10287 GCA_900660325.1 Opsanus beta
AGCTTGTGGCAGAGCAGGGAGAGATGGAAAATGTGCAGGTTCAGTGTTCCTTGAGGACCAGGATTGAAAAACACTGGCATAAACGACCAAGATAAAGCCTTTTTTCTACACCCAAGTCTGTGAGTCTGCATGTTGTGTCCAGCCACCTGTCTGTCCCGCATCATGAGTCATGACAGCTTCAGGCAGTGAGTTTGGGATTAAGTTTTGTGTCCCCCCGTTACAGCTGGATTTTTGAAAGACACTGTTGCATTTGTTATATGTGATGAAAAATGTGTACCATAAATTTATTTTTAGTTTCAATTTAGTAAAATATATGCATGAATCTTTGTAACGAGCACTATCTCATAATAATTTAGTCAATTTGAAAATTGGACCTCCACGTCACAACTTGGTACTCTGTTCTAAAGAAATACCCGTGTGTACACACACACACACACACACACACACACACACATGTATATACATATATATATATATATATATATATATATATACACACATACACACAAAACATGATGATTGTGATTTTACTTTTTTTAATAGTTGATCTGCTTTGCATCACAGCTGAACAAAACAGACTGGCTCTGAAGTGGAGTGAACACCTCGTATTTGTGTGATTTCTGTTCAGTTTTCATCAAAAGGATTAGAATTCATAGCACCTTTATCATGATACAACCTGCACATTCCTGTGAGCACAATCCACTTTTTTTACTGTCCATCTGTATGATCGGATTGTTTGATCATTAAATCATTGGTGTCATCAGAAGTTGTTTTTTGTTTCATTTTCATTCCATCCCAGTTTCCCCCAACTAACCAAATTTTTGTTTGTTTTGCTGTCAGAATGCTTCTTACACTCATGGACTTCAAAATATTCACCTCAGCTTATTTCCATTACGGTGCAACATTTGCACACTCATCTGTTTTTAAAGCTCCAGTTATCGGTAAGTTTGCATCTTTTGTTCTGCAGAGCTGCTGGCAATAAACTGAAGGCTTTTTTTTTTTAAGTCAGTTTTTAATGGTCGATGTTAAGATGCAAAATGTAGTACATCAAAAACATTCATTAGACTGAGAAAGCTTTAATAAAGATATGATCAGTTAGTAATCACGTCCGTGACTAAATTAAAAGCAGTTTGAAGCACACAAAAGGTGTAATCAAGTCACTGTGGAACATCTGAGCAGATCATAAACTGGTAATCGAGAAGCCAAGCAATCAACCTGTTTTTTTCTTGCATGTTAAATAAATTATGTGTTTTTGTCTCTTGATTAGCCATTTCATTTCATCTTTTTTATTGTCTGTATGAAGAACAAACACCCATTAAATTGTGCTCTTTATCTCCTGAGAGAATCTCTTCTTTCATCTGCTGTTCTTTGATTTTTGTTTCTTGAAACGTTCTTCTATTCATCTGTTTGTGTCTGTCTGTCTGTTTTCAGGATTAAAGGTTTGTAGAAAGAGTGATCAAGAAAAAAATTAGTTAAATTTTTGTGTTTGGCCATGATCTGGTGTGGATTTTGGATCATGTTAACTGATTTCTCGAATGACATGAGACTTTATTCTGCATAATTTAATAAATCCCTCTACAATTGACACGACACTGATGTTGATGTCAAACAAGGCAGATCAGGGTCAGGTTTGCAAGCATGCACTGGTGCCACACACCACTGTATCCACCACACCACGGTACCGCCTTGGATCCTGGATGGCAAACATCCAGGAAGAAAGCCAGTCCATCCCCAACTCTCCAAAGTAACCATCTTTCTGCTGCAGCTGCAGCCAGGTCAAACGTGGGCACCCCCTTGCCCTTCTCCAGTCACCGGGGTCCTCAGCACTGAGGCACTTGTGTATGGATTACATTGTGAGTCTCATTAAATAACTCTTCATTTGACACAAAGTCATTCCAAGAGTACCCAAGGATCCTCCAGAGAGACCTAAACACATCCAGTCATCGCCTAGGTCACTAGCTGGAGTCCAAACCAGGACCCTAAAGACTTGGACCTATGTTCTTTGTGTCCCAAATCACTTGCTGGGGCTTCTTTGTTCCTGCCTGCAGGATGTTTGGATACACCCTTTTGTTGGGTGGCTGATCTGTCATCCTCGCTGATGCTTCTCACCTCCTTATAGCGTGAGATATTAATCCTATCACTGTGCCTGCCCATTGGTGGTTGAACTGTTGTTTTGTGTGTAACCCTGTAATTCATGAGGAAAATAAAGGGAAGCAGCAAATTGCTGCTGCAGTATAAAAACTGTATCTATCCTTAATGGTTTTTAACCAGCTGTCACATACTTGAGTGATATATGCAGACATGGGGGGGGGATTATGGTCTGGACTACAAACACAAAATGAAACAATGAAGACAAAATGACAGAACTATCTATGTCCCAATATTTATGGACCTGACTCATCACGTGACTGGCAATCAACAAAGGATATTTGATGCAGATTTGAATCTGGATCAGGAAGCGTTGCTGTGAAATTTTCATTCAAACAAGTGTGATAAAGTTATTGTCACAATAAAAATGGCAAACATGAAAGTAAACACTTCTGCCAAAATCAAACAGTGTGGGGCATTTGGATCAACATGAAATTTAGAAAACAAACAAACAAATAAAGAAACAAAAACAAATAAACAGCAGGCATCCTCCTGCATTTTTGGGCGGAGCTTATGACTGCAGTAAAGGAGCAAAGTGATCAATACAGTGATTAATATTTGCAATCACAAAGCGAGATAGTAAATAATTTTGTAATTTTACTATAGTAAATAATAATTACTCTAATGATTAATAATAAATGTGTTGAGAATAAACAGCATTGTGTCAGAGTTGATCAAACGACAGTGGGGGGTTATTTATCATTGATCCTCAGTTATTGATCAGTCTGTGAGGAATGTTTCTGTGTCTGTTTGTCACAGTGAGTTTGTGTGAGGAGTGTGAGTTCAGATGAGGCCCACTGAGTGGACATGTGATCATTGCCGTGGGTTAAAGGGACAGTCCACTCAATGCAGTGACCTCCAGCAAGGTCACGCTGCTGATTTGTGTCTTTGTTTGCTTCAAACGGTTTTCCATCTCTGAGTTGAGGTGGCACATGTAAAAACCCACCGTGGTCTTTCTTTCCTGGTTTTTGATGTTTATTATTTGGTTCTTTCAACCTCTCAGAGTAACAGTTTTCGTTCCAGTCACAAAATCAAAGCACAGAGCTCTCCAAAGACTGAGAAGGAAAAATGTGGAGACAAACGGCGAGAGGTAGAATAAAATAGAATGATGGGGGATGAAAAGAACAATAAAGATACAAAGGCAGAAAGGAAAGGAGGAAGAGAGAATGACATCATTGACAGAGAACGAGAAAAGATGGACATCTGAAGGAGGGAAGAAAGAAAGAAAGAAAGAAAGAAAGAAAGAAAGAAGTAGATTTGAAAGTATAACTTCCCTTGCCCTCAGCTGTTCTCCTGGCACTGCAGACAGTCTTTGTTTGAATCTGACAGATGGGTATCATCCCTATGGACTGGAAGAAACAACTTGTTGTCTCACTCTGAAAAGGAAGGTGTGATTGCCTGGATTGCAGAATCTGCAGGGGTATTACACCACTCTGGGAAAGATTATTCTTAACAGGATTCAGTTCCAGTTACTTGCTGCTTAGTGAATGGAGCAGTCTGGCTTCACATCCAAAAAGCCAACCATCAATTGCAAATGACTGATTTGGGTGACTGCGCTGCTCCCTGCAGCATCCTGTGAATTTGTGGGACATCCGAGATGTTGCTGGAGTGAGTGCTGTGCAGAGAGGGGCCAGATCCTTTGAATTCTGGTGTTCCTCAGGGATGCGTTCTGGTTACAACTGTGTTCATTGCTTGTATAGACTTGGTTTTGGGTCAGGTTGTGGAAATCAACAGGTTAGGTGCCGTTTTAAGGTTTGAATCGGAATCAAAAAATTCAACAGGAACAAAACTGTGAACAGGGCAATCAACCACTTGGAGAATGAATTCCCGCAGGATGAAATATGTCATGTCCAGCGGTCCATGCCATCAAGGAGGTTTTGGCTGTCACCATCACACACGGAAGGTGCGCAGTCGGCAGCCGCAAGATGAAATATGTAATGTCCAGTGGTCCATGCCATCAAAGAGATCCTGGCTGGCACTGTCATGCATGGATGGTGCACGACGTCCTCCTGTGGACAGATGTCCTCCTTGGTTCTCAGGAATAGCCAGTATTTGTCCACTGCTGTGCTCAAGGCCACCTCTGTGCACGCTGGCTGACCATGCATGCACACAGCTCACAGCCTCCAGCATGAGACTTTTTCCCATTGTGGTCCTGATTTAGATTCCAGCTACTGTGGACAGGTGTGAAAAGCCCATGACCATGTGTGCAGGCGGGTCAGCAGTTGATCTGCGGCTGCTGGACTCCCTTGGTTGCTTCCAGAAGCGCGGTGTCTCTCTCCGATCATCTCCGCTATTTTGGCATGCTCCCAGGGCAGCTTGTGTGTGTCACCGACGAGGAATGTCCGAATCTCATTTTTGTCTCCAATCACTCACAATGTAGTTTAATCCATCGTCAACCCCTCACAAAGTTCTCTCACAATTTTCACACATTATGAGTCATGCCAACAACAATCAGAGGGCTTTGCAATGCCCGCGACGGCTCTGTGAGTACTTGATGAGGACCTTTGTTGCCTCACCAACTTCAACTTCAAACTATTTTAAAATTCAAGCAACACGCGAGCAACACATGAGTGACACCCTGCAACTCATGCGAGGGCATGGTGCCACCCAGTGAATGTCGTGCAAAATCTTGCAAAATCCCTCGCAAATGCCGTATGCAAGCTGCCGCAGCTGAGTAAGATAGTACCCTAAGATGACGACTGGATGTCTTTGGTACCAGGTCTCTTTGAAGGATCCTTGGGTCCCACTGGAATGATTTTGTCACAAATGAATGGTTACTTAGTGAGACTCAGATGAGGAGGATCACTGACATTGTGAGGGAACGTCAGCTACAACATTTTGTCCATGTGGTGTGTTTGTCTGGACATGATCCAGCACGCAAGCGCGTCAGTGTTGAGGACGTCAGTGGGTGGAGAAGGTCAAGGACATGCCCATCTCTTACCTGGCTGATAACACGCCCACCTGGCTGCAGCAGATGAACAGTTACTGTGGTGAGGCAGTAATGGAGATATGACCCTGACCTTCTCACTTCACTCTCAAAGGTCAAGGTCACATCTGAAGAACTCACTGTGGTCTCGAAAACTTGTTCAAAGCTGGAGTTTGATCTCCAGTCAAATCTGGACTCATTATATTATTAACATTAATATTAGCATTGTTGTTTCAATTTGTACTTCCAGAATTATTTCATGTTGTTATTACATTTTAATTTAATCTCTCTCCATTTATCCTCCCTCCTGCCTTATTTCATCCTTCTCTCTTTCTGTTTTTAATCATTTTTCTCCACACTGATATTTTGAACCACCTGCTCCTCTGATTCTCCCTCCTTGCACTCCTCTTTGTTTTCATCCTCTCCTCAGCTTTTTCCCCCCTTTTTTCTTCATTTTGCTGATAATTGATGCTGATGCTATTGTGGACGTTTTGCAGCATAAATAAAGAGACACCAAGACAGACAGACGTCTCATCTCTGAGCTGTAATTGGTTTGTGGCTTCGTCAAGTCGACACTCAGCGTAATGGACAGAGACATTCAATTTAGACCAAACCCAAACAGAATGTCAAGTACAGGAGGAGGAGGAGGAGAAGGAGGAGGAGGGATGAATGCTGAGGAAGGAGAGAGTGAGTGCGAGGAAGAAAAAGATGAGATCAACATAAATGATGAAAGGAGTGAAAAAAAATGTCTGACTTAAAGAAGAGCAGGAATTAAGATGGATGGAAATCTGAAGAATAAACTGCTCGCAGTCTGTGGAATCCGAATCTGAGGTCCAAAGGTTGTCGGTTTAAATCCACCGGCACCTGATCCTTCACCCTGATTAAAGGTGAACAAATCAATTGATTCTCTGTCCTCATTATCACCTCATTAATACGGCCGTCCCTGTTGACATCATAAAGTCATTAAGGACGATGACCTTCACTCGTCTTGTCTTCCCTCCATCTTTGTCCTGAGTGACACCAGATGGATCAAAATATTAATTGTCTAAAGATTTTTCAGGTTTCACTCAAAAAAAAACTATTGCATAAAATACTGGATATGAAAAAACTATAAGAAAGATTATGTTTTGTGTTTTTTCTTAGAAATGAGTTCCTGCTTTGGCTGAACTGCATGTCTCTCATTAATCGCTCTGCTTGTGTTCGGTCATCAGCTGCATCACTGTTCATCCATTCATTCATCATGCGTCTTTGCTGTTTCCATGTCGACGATAGAGGAATTGCACGTCTGCGAGTCTCCGTCTGCCTGGAGCTAGATCTCACTCAGTGGCTTTCTTCCCTATCTATCTCTATCTGTTTCATTTTTGTTGATTAGTGGTCCCTTGAGTGAGTTGGTGTGGAGGAAAAACATGTCAGGAATGCACACCAGAATAAACTCGTTAACAGAGACAGAATTTCCCTTAAATTAAAACTCAGCTGGATTCAATGTCCTCTAATGGCCCTATTTGTTCATAATGTGGACAAATCAAACTTTGAATCTGTTGCCATGTTGGACAAGGAACAACGACAACAACAACAACAACAAAAAACCTAACCAGATCAATGTCACATGATATTATAATTAGGTTTGGAGGAATGTCACAGCTGGAGGCGGAGCTCCAGCACAAGGATAAATGGATCATAAATATGGGAAAAGGGCTGAATTACTTCAGCAGTTCATCGTGCAATGTGATGCTTTCAGTGAGGTGGGCTACTTTGTCCCACCCCTCTGTCTGAAAAACCACACCGAGGCTCCTCCCCCCCCAAGTGTCACAAATTAATTTGTCTGCACTCCGACCGCTCAACCTCCTGGTTAGTTATTTTATGCCAAAGTTGATGTGATATGAGTGGATTTATTGATTGTAATATAATATGAGTGGATTTTTTTTTTAAAGTTACAATGTGAGTGGATTAATTGTTTGATGGAGGTGATGCTTTGTGCTGAATAATGATGAGAAAATTCTTACTATAAATATTAAATGTGGTCATGGTAGAATTTTTGATGGTTTATTTTTTTATTCTTCCTTCACCAGCAAAGCTGAAATTGCTGTTCATTTTATTTTTGATTTTCCTGGACCTTGACTCTGTGTCGTCTCTTTTCCGTCTGTCTGTTCAGTTTGACGGAGGCTGAAAAGGCAGCGCGGCTGTGAATGAGCATTTTCACTCTGGTTTGACTTTCAAGAGCTCTTCAAACTTTTGAAAAGCAACAAACTGTAAATGAAAGCAGGCAATTTTTTTTATTTTTTTTATTTTATTTCAGCACAGTTTGCAGCTTTAATTTAAAAATTATGTTAAAATCTAAAAACAATTCAACTGCTCAGAGACTTCAATGAATGAACATATTCTGATTTATTTTGACTCTATTTTTACATAAAATATGCAAATTTATCAGAGTTTCTTGAGCTTTTTAATGTTACTTCAGTCGATGGTTGACTGACCGTGAAGCTAAGCACCAAGCAGCTGGCACTGAATTCTTCTAAGAATGACCCTTCGAGGCACCTGTCCTGACACAGAGAGCAGCATGATGCCGCTGTAGTTTCAGTCCAGGACGAGTTCTTACTTCCAGGCTGCTGGGATGACTCCTGTTTCCCAAATGGAATCGTCGATCTGCTTGCAGTGCTGTTTCCGAAAGAAGCTGAGTGCCTGGCTTTATGATTGTTCTGGATCAAGACTAAGATCCAGGCTTTCAATGACTTCCTGGACTCTCAGAATTGACACAGCTCCAGAGGAGGACGGAGCCAAAAATCTGTTCATGTCATGACAGAAAAGGAGAAATTCTTCACATTGAGAAGCTGAAAGCAGGAACAATATGGCAGTTGATCAGGTCTGGGAGCATCATCACATCCGCCACACTCTGGGACCCCTTTGGGTCCTGGATGGCAACCACCCAGCCAGACAACTGAAATGTGGGCGTGTCCTTCTCCTGGATCATGTCCAGAGAATCATGTCACATGACCAAAATGTCATAGCTCGCATTCCCTCACAATGTAAGTGATAAGCAAAAAACAATAAATCAATAAAAAAGTTTGTTTTGTCTCTCGTGTATTGATCGTTAAACTGTCGACTGATCATCTGAGCTTTGAAAGTATGAAATGTCCGCTGGCAGCCAGACGGTGAGACAGCGAGGAAGATTTCAGCAGCTGAATAAACACACTGACATTTAAAACATTTTTGATGGATTGATCTCGAACTCAGAACTCATTTCTGTGATTCATTCCAGCATCCATCCATCCATCTTTGTGCCTGCCTGTGTGTTCATTCATCCATCCATCTATTGATCTCCTGACCCACCCATCCATCCATCAATCGATCCACGTCTCAATCACTTCATCACTTGTGTCAGCCTCTCTGCTCCTCCCCTCATTTTCTCTTTTCTCATCTTCTTGTTTATTTGCACTGACTCCTCGTTTACATTTTTTCTGTTTCTCCACTTTACTTTTTATCGATTTTGAGGCGCCTCAGATCTCAGATCAGGTAGCCGAGGGAGGGTCGTGACCTGGGCTGCAAGAAAAAACGGAGAAGAGTGGAAAAGAGAAAGGAAAATACAAGAGAAGACAAAAAGGAGAGGACTTTATTCATTTCACAGGAGGAAATTCAGGTGTTGCATCAACCAGTTTACAGACAATAATCTATCAAGAGCAGGCAGCCTCAAAAGCTGAGTGAGCATGGGTGAAAGGCAGGAGTGAGGGAAGCCACCAAGATGGTGAGGTTACATGAAGGAGACTAGTGAGGGAAACCACAAAGAGGTTGAGCCTGCATGAAGTAAATGGACTGTACTTATATCGCATTTTTCCATCTGAATCAGAAGCTCAAAATGCTTTACAATGATGCCTCACATTCACACACACTGATGACAAGATGCTGTCATGCATGGCACTCATTACACACTGGGAACAACTCTGGGATTAAGAACCTTGCCAAAGGGCCCTTTGTGAGTATCTGGTCTGGCTGGGGTTTGAACCAAGGATCTTCTGGTCTCAAGCCCAACACTTAACCACGAGACCATCACCTCCTTGAAGGAGACTAGAGAGAGACGTCACCAAGATAGTGAGTTTGCATGAAGGAGACTAGTGAGGGAAGCCACAAGCGGTTGAGCCTGCATGAAGTAAATGGACTGCATTTATATAGTGCTTTCCATCTGAATCAGAAGCTCAAAACACTTTCCAATGATGCCTCACATTCACACACACACTGATGTCAGGGTGTTGCCATGCAAGGTGCTCACTACACACTGGGAACAACTCTGGGATTAAGAACCTTGCCCAAGGGCCCTGAGTGATTGTCTGGTCTGGCTGGGGTTTGAACCAAGGATCTTCTGGTTTCAAGCCTAACGCTTAACCACTAGACCATCACCTCCTTGAAGTAGACCAGCTAGAGGAGAAGTCCCCAAGATAGTGAGTTTGCTTGAAGGAAACTAGTGAGGGAAGCCACCAACAGGTTGAACCTGCATGAACCAGACTAGTGAAGGAAGATACCAAGTGGTTGAACCTGCATGAACCAGACTAGTGAAGGAAGATACCAAGTGGTTGAGCCTGCATGAAGGAGACTAATGAAGGAAGACACCAAGAGGTTGAGCCTGCATGAATGATACTAGTGAGAGAATTCACAAAGACGGTGAATTTGAATTAAGGAGACGAGCAAGGGAAGCCACCAAGACAGCGAATCTGTATGACTTAGCTCCAATCATCTCCAAACTTGGTGTCCATGTAAAGTTTGGCCCTTTCACTGATACGAGGAGGGCTATTTTCCAACCAGATATTTATCACATAAGGTAATTTAAGTAATAAAGACCTTTATTATATAGCTACGACGGTACACGTGCTCTGATTGCCTGATTTCCGGTTTGATATTTTCCCATATCAGACTGTTACCATGACAATCGGTCCAGATCGCGTATCAGATTTGTGACTTTGTTTACAATTTTCACGGCGTGAAATAAAACAAAACAAAAAGCGAACAAAGAAAATGGAGGAATTAACAGCAAACGAGCTTGAAGTGGACGTGCAAAATGAAGACCAACAAGATGAAAACACAGCTCCGAAACAGTCACGAACAGACTGAAAACTTCGTTACAAACCAGAAAGCTAAAAACACGGTTAGAAAAACCAAGTCGGACATGAACATACTCCATAAATATCTAAACAGCATCGGAGAAAACACACAGATTGAAAGCTTAC